>ML251173.1:4234-25796 GCA_005239495.1 Nicotiana undulata | reverse complement strand
CATTATGTAGAAAGAAATAAGGAACTTCAGTGAAAATATCCCGTGCACGCGCTCGTCACCTCACGTACACGGGGTTTTTATAGGAAAACCAGTAAAAATGCCTAAGGGAGATTCTCCAACACAGAGCTAGGCAAGCCACTTACCTCGACTGCGTAAATCAACTTTGTACCACTCTCTTGCCACGAGTATCCAACTCCAGGTGGCCCAAATCTATTCAATTCGATTGCATATTGTAAATATCATTTCAAGAAATCAAAGTAACTAATTAATTCGAAGCTAATACGCGAAATTAGGAATTTGACCAAAATGCCCCTCGGGCCCACGTCTCGGATTCGGGTAAAATTTATATTTTTCAAACTCTTATTCACTCAAGAGTCTAACCATATGAAAATCCCTCAAGTCGGAGGTCAATTACCCAATCAAAACCCCAAAATTAGGTCTAAGAAGTTTCTTCCATTTTCCCCTAATTTTAATTCAAAAATCATGAATTTAAGGGTGGGATTTAAGATTAGGAACGTGGAAATTAACCTATGGTGGTAGAAAATCACTTACCTCGATTACCCAGGTGAAAATCCCCTCAAAGATCGCCTCTCCCGAGCTCCCCAAACTAAAAAATGGTGAAAATAAGCTTTGGGTTCGACATGGGGCTTTTATCATTCTGCCCAGGCATTGTACCGCGATCGCGGAGAGTAAAAATCCCACCCGTCAAAATAACACTATGCGATCACGTACAGTGACCTGCGATCGCGTACCCTCACGCCCCAAGACCTATGCGATCGCGGAAATGGTCACGCGACCGCGTAGAGTCATCGCTGACTAACCCCTCAAACCTGAAACCCTATGTGATCGCGACCTGTTGAATGCGATCGCGGAGACCAAGATTAGAAAGCTCTGCGATCGCGGACCATACCTTGCGACCTCAGAGAACAAACTCGAGGCTTCCATGATTTACCCTCTGCGATCGCGGCTAATGCCCTGCGATCGCAGTGAACCAGAAACTGCTGGTGTAAAACCAGCAAACCAGCAATGGGTTATGGCCAAGATGTGTCCGTTTGAACACCCGAAACCCACCCGAGGCCCCCGGGACCTCAACCTAAACCACAAACTAGTCCAAATTCCTTATTCGAACTTGGTCGAGCCTTAAAAACATTCTCCATAACATCAAAATCATCAAATAAGCATAGATTCAAGCCTAAGAACTTAGGAATTTTCAAGAATTCACCTCCTATGCCGAACCACATCTAAACTCGTCCGAATGACCTCAAAATTTGCACACAGGTCATAAATGACATTCCGGACCTGCTGTCGCTTTTGGAATTCCATTCCGAGTCCGATATCAAAATCTCACCTATCGGCCGAAATCACCGAAATTCTAACTTTCGCCAATTCAAGCCTAGATCTACGTCTGGCCTCAAAAACACATTCCGAACACGCTCCCAACCCCAAAATCACTCAACGGAACTAACGAAGTCAACGAATTTCCATTCCGGATCCGTCTTCACACAGCTCCCGCTCCGGCCCAATTTCTAAGGTTAAAGCTCACCTTAAAGGACTATATGTCCAAAAACACTCCAATTTTTATCACTCAACGCTCCGACTCGTTCTATTAACCTAATAAGACAAGGGAGGAACAATTATCAGGGGATCGGGGTGCTAACTCTCCAAAACGACCGGCCAGGTCATTATAGAACGGGGCCTTCTTTGCCAATCTTCCGCCAATGGGATGATTCTCAGGGACATTGGCTATCCGGCACAGCCTGGTAACTAGGGAGGGGAAATAGAATGCTTTCATTACCTCAGGCGATCGGATGAACATCTCATCATGGAGCACCCTGGCGATATCAAAGTCCAATCTGTTGACAAAGCACCAAACCATCACCGCCCGTGGGGGGTTGACATCGGTGTTGTTGCTGGTGGGTAGCAGGAGGCTACAGATAACTGTGAACCAACACTTGGCCTCCCAGGTGAAGGAATTAGAGTTCAGCGTGATGCCTTTTTTGACCCATATGGGCTCCCCTCCCTCACAAATTGACTGCACGAGCATGGGCCAGTTGACCGATGGTGTCTGCAGGAACTGGTAATGATCAACATACCCAGAGAAGATCGGAAGCCTGTAAATCCGCCGGATGGCCTCCAGTGAGGCATTCACCCTTGTTCTCCATACAGTGACTACCCGGTTCACATGCTACGGGAAGTTTGCATAGAATTCCCAGACCATTAGAATATTGGCCTCCTCAGGTTCTTCGAAGAATATATCCAACTGGCGCCTCCGAATTTTGGCGAACATTTCTGGGCTCTCATGCTGTAAGGCAGCCCTGTCAATTGTCACCTCGTGGACCATCTTCCTGGCGGACTTAGCCGCATACCTGTCCTCAGCAGCCTTTGACAAAAATCGGGATGAGTCAAACCGACTAGTGCTCTCTGTGTTTCGCCTTTTTCGTGAGTGAGCCATGGTACCTGTGATAAGAAGGACAATAGTCATAGAGTGACCAAGATGTGTGCCTATCGGGTGATTACTCAGACATCACCACCACGAAGGTCACAATGCCCAAATATTTGCTCAATGGGGTCACTTTACAAACACTATGTGGGAATAATTTGTAACAAGCATACATTGGCCCCATATGGACTAACTCTCCCCAAAATTCTATTTTTTTCAACACAAACAAGTACCAATCTCACCCCCAAGCACTCGAATATTTTTTCCACCTTGGTCAAACAAACACCAACCAACCAACATCAAATAATAGGGGCACAAACCCACCAAAAACGAGCAAGGGGTGGTGAAGAACCACCGTTACACACAAATACAACAAGAGTCTACCATAAAATAGGAAAAAAAAACAATAATACACAAGGACCTACTACACAATAGACAAATTAAAAGCAAAAATAAGAGGATAAGAGAGAAATAGATACTTACTTGAGTAAGATGAGGGTGGAAACAATGGAGGTTGGGAGGAGAAAGGGAGAGAGAGTCGTGGGTTTGGGGGTAAGAGGGAGGAGGCGAGGTCTGTGAGGGAAGGGAGTTGGGAGAGAAGAGGGGGAAATTGGGGGTAGGGTTTAGAATAATAGGGAAAGTGGGGGAATGTGGGGTAAGGGTGGGGTAATTAGATTAAGAAAAGGGGGAGATTTAAAAAGAAAAAAGAAAAAAAAAGAAAACATTACTTACGGACAGACTTACCTGGGCGTCAAATTGGCCTGCCGCGATCGCACTGCGGCCGCGGTGGATTTAGAGAGTTGTGATATTTTCGCGGTCGCGCGAGGTTCAGAGAGTTTTTTATTCACCGCGGTCGCGCCGCGGTTCGCCGCGACCGCGGTGACGGGCGTACGAGAAAAATCACTGAAGTTCCAGCTATCACTGCGGTCCTCCGCGGTCGGGGTGGCCTATGCTCGATTGTTAGCATGTTTTCCACATATATTTACCTTACCAGAGTTGTTTTATGACCCCGTCTTTTGCTCAATACACCTCCAAGCTTGTCCTGCACACTCAAAAACTTGTTAAACGTATGTACATCAATCACTATACTACCAAAGAGAGAATAAACTAAAATCATGGGTTGCCTCCCACGCAACGCTTGATTTAACGTTGCGGCACGACGAGTACAACAATAAATGGGTTGCCTCCCATGAAGCGCCTGATTTAACGTCACGGCGCGATGCAGAATGAGCGCATTTAAGGCTCGCTCAACCTCTGTGGTTCAAAAAGATGCACCACAGACAACTCCTTGGTCTCATTCATCCCCACATACAGTTTTAATCTTTGTACATTAACCTTGGAGGAGTTGGACCTATCTTCAGTTGAAATCTCCACAGCACCAAAGGGAAACACTTCGACCACTTTGAATGGTCTAGACCATCGGGACTTAAGCTTACCCGGAAACAATCTCAATCTTGAATTATAAAGCAACACTTTGTCTCCGGGTTTGAAATTTTGGTCCACAATTTTTTTGTCGTGCAACCTCTTCATTATCTCCTTATATAGACTTGTGATTTCAAATGCTTGATATCAGAATTCCTCCAACTCATGCAGCTCTGTGACTCGATTTTCTCCCGCAACATCAAGATTCATGTTCAACTGCTTCAATGCCCACCAAGCTCGATGTTATAGCTCAACAGGCAGGTGACAAGCCTTACCAAATACCAATTTGTATGGATACATACCAATTGGTGTTTTAAATGTTGTCCTATAGGCCCAGAGTGCGTCATCAAGCTTTTTCGCTCAATCAGTTCTTGTGGTGTTTACTGTTTTGGTCAGCACACTCTTTATTTCATGGTTTGAGACCTCAACCAGCCCACTTGTTTGAGGGTGATAAGGGGTTGCCACCTTGTGGCGCACATCATACTTGGCCAGTAGCTTCTCGAAGACACAATTGCAGAAGTGCGTTCCACCGTCACTAATAATGGCCCTTGGAATCCCGAATCGGGTGAATATGTTTTTCTTAAAGAACCCCACCACCACTCTTGCATCATTGGTGGGGAATGCTGCAACTTCCACCCATTTAGACATGTAGTCTACAACAACAAGTATGTACTTATTGCCATAGGAGCTTACAAAGGGACCCATGAAGTCGATTCCCCACACATCAAACACCTCCACTTCTTGTATTGGGTTCATGGGCATCTCATGTCGACGGGATATGTTCCCCATCCTTTGGAACTCATTACAGTGCTTCACCTATTGGTGAGCATCTTTGAACACAGTCGTCCAGTAGAAACCGGCCTCTAACACCTTAGCTGCTGTCCGAACTCCTCCAAAATGTCCTCCATATGGTGATGCGTGACAAGCCTACAAAATAGCAAATTGTTCTATCTCGGAGACACACCTCCGGATCATGTTATCAATACAGATTCTAAACAAATGAGGTTCATCCCAATAGTAATTGCAGTAGTCACGATAAAATCGTTTCTTTTGGATAGAGGAGAGTTCATAGGGTTCAATACCGCTCGCCAGGTAGTTTGCAATGTCTGCATACCATGGCACATCTTCCACACTTGTGGCTAGCAGTTGTTCATCTGGAAAGGTTTCCATAATATCCTCAGACTCAATCGCATTCTCATCACCTTCAAGACGTGACAGATGGTCAGTGACTTGGTTTCTCCGTGCCCTTGCGGTCACGAATCTCCAAGTCAAATTCTTGAAGAAGCAACACCCAACGAATTAGGCGCGGCTTGGACTCTTTCTTATCAACCAAGTATCTGATGGTTGCGTGATCAGTGTACACAATCACCTTCGACCCGATCAAGTAAGACCTGAACTTGTCAAAGGCGAACAGTACTGCCAACATCTCCTTCTCGATCACTGTGTAGTTCAGCTGAGATCCACTCAAAGTCCTACTTGCGTAGTAAATTGGGTGCATTATTTTATCTTTGCGCTGACCCAACACGGATCCCACTGCGTAGTCACTAGCATCGCACATGAGTTCAAACGGTTTCTCCCAGTCGGGGGCAACGATAATTGGTGTTGTGACTAGCCTCTTTTTCATCTCCTCAAACGCCACCCTGCAATCATCAGAAAACACAAAGGGGTTATCTTTTTCAAGCAACTTACAGAGGCGGTTGGCGATCTTGGGGAAGTCCTTGATGAATCGCCGGTAGAACCCGACGTGCCCAAGGAAGCTACGAATAGCTTTGACTGATGTGGGAGGTGGAAGTTTTTTTATCACATCGACTTTAGCTTTGTCCACCTCAATTCCTTTACTTGACACCAAGTTCCCCAAGATGATCCCTTCTTGTACCATGAAATGGCACTTCTCCCAATTAAGCACAAGATTCGTCTCGATGCACCTCTTTAGGACACGGGTTAAATTTGCTAGGCACTCATCGAATGAATTTCCCACTACTGAGAAATCATCCATGAATACCTCCATGATATCTTCCACCATGTTTGTGAATATGGCAATCATACACCATTGGAATGTGTCAGGTGCATTGCAGAGGCCAAATGGCATCCTCCTGAAGGAAAACACCCCGTAGGGGCATGTGAAGGAGGTCTTTTCCCTGTCTTCCGGGGCAACTGAAATCTGGTTGTACTCTGAATACCCGTCCAGGAAACAATAGTGAGACCTCCCTGCAAGCCTGTCGAGCATTTTGTCAATGAAGGGAAATGGGAAGTGGTCCTTTCGGGTGGAAAGATTCAGCTTCCTGTAATCCATGCATATTCTCCATCCCGTGATGGTTCTTGTAGATATCAACTCATTTTTGTCATTCTTTACCACCGTCATGCCACCCTTCTTTGGGACACATTGCACTGGGATAACCTAGCTGCTGTCAGAGATGGGGAAGATGATTCCCGCATCTAACCACTTGATGATTTCTTTCTTCACCACTTCCTTCATGTTTGGGTTCAAGCGCCTTTGGTGTTCCCTGGAAGGTCTGTGTCCCTCTTCTAGGAGAATCTTGTGCATGCAATATGCCGGGCTGATCCCTTTGATATCTGCCATGGTTCATCCAATGGCAGTCTTGCACTCTGAGAGTACCTGTAACAACTGTTTTGCCTGCACATCTAACAAACTTGATGAGATAATAATAGGTAACGTAGAGCTAGGTCCTAGAAATGCATACCTGAGATGGGCTGGTAGTGGTTTCAACTCTAGTTTGGGCGGTTCTTCCACAAATGGCTTGGCTGGCAGGCTCTCTATTTTCTCTAAGTGCAATGGTTCAAATTCGAGAGACCTCAGCCATACCCCTTTACCTTCAAGTGCTAACACCCACTCAACCAATTCCTCCTTATTCACCTTATCTAAGTTCATTAAACATGCAGCAAGGGGGTCCTCAATAGTTAAGGACGCATCATCTTCTTCCACTATCACATCCACATCATCAATAGAAAATAGTTGGCGAACTCACTCGGTCGCCTCATAGATTTCTGCACATTGAACGTGATTTCTTCATCATTAAGCATCATCTTGAGCTCCCCAGTCTCACAATCAATGAGGGCTCTGCCTGTGGACAAAAATGGCCTTCCCAAGATTATGGGAATCTCATCATCCACTCGACAGTCTAGTATCACAAAATCAACGGGGAACACAAACTTCCCCACTTGCACCAAAACATCATCTAGAATACTCGACGGTCTCTTCACCGTCCCATTAGCTAGCTTCATCAACATGGAAGTCGATCTGGCTCTACCAATACCCAGTCTCTTATAAATGGCTAGGGGCATTAGATTAATGCTGGCCCCCAAATCGCATAATGCTTTGGCAAAAGCAAATTTGCCAATGGTGCAGGGAATTGTAAAACTCCCTGGATCAGACAACTTTTCTGCAATTGGTCATGTTACCACAGCACTGCAAGTCTGAGTAAGAGTCACAGTCGCCAAGTTTTGGAAATCAAACTTTCGGGACATCAAGTCCTTCATCATCTTCGCATACCCAGGCATCTCTTTCAGAGCATCAATCAGAGGAATGTTTACTTGTATCTGCTTCAGCATATCCAAGAACTTCTTGTACTGCTCATCTTTTTGGTATTTTGCCATCCTTTGAGGGAATGGTGCTGGCGGTCGCTTCCTCCCAGTGATTTGGGATTTTTCTATCTCAATTACCACCTCAACTACTGGCTCTGGGGTTATCTCTACTTCTTTTTCAGCCTCACTCTTCCCACTGGGTTCTCCTTCAGCAGTTTGCACTGTTACCTTGGTCAAGGTTGTGGAATCATCAATTTGGACTGGCACTGGTACTAGTGTCTCTGCCTGCCTGCTTTCACGAGCCAACTCTTGTTCCAAGTCTAAGTCCCTACCATTGCGGAGACTTACTTCCATCAGCTGCTTCGGGCCCTGTCCCTTAGGATTTACCTGAGTGTCTGCAGGTAAAGTCCCAAGAGGACGATTGTTCACTGCCATTGAAATTTGGCCCAGCTGCACTTCAATATTTTTAATAGCTGAATCGTGGGCATCTACTCTTTCACTGATTTTGGCAGTTGACCCAATAACCTGTTGCATCATTGCTTCAAGCCTGAAAAACCCATCTTCTTGCCTCCCCCCATGTTGTTGCTGAGAGGGGTAGTATGCATGCTGCTGATTCTGATTGTTATACCCCTGTGGCCTTTGATAAGGTGCCACATTACCATGAGGTCTCATGGCACCCATGTTTCCATTGTTCTGTTGCTGATGAGGTAGTCAATACGGTTGAACTTGCTGACCCCAGTTCTGTCCCCCTTGTCTTTGGCCTCCATAGTTTGACACATAATTCATGTTTTCTGGGTAAGGATGGTGATCACAATCTGCATTCCACTGATTAGAAACTGGCTGACTTATGCAAGATGTACATAAGCCCCCATTGGTAGTATCCACAATATGAACCTGCTGCTTTATCCCCGACTCCTCTACCTTCTTCGTAAGAATACTAATCTGTGTCATCAAAGTAGCCATGTTCTCATCCATGGTGTTGGACGGATTTAATGGCACTGAGTGAACAACTGGGGTAATTGGAGCACCCCTGGTTGTCCACCCTGAATTCTGTGCCATTGTATCAAGTAAAATCTAGCACTCTCTCAATGTCTTGCTAAGGAATGCTCCACCAGCTGAAGCATCGACATTGGCTTTTACACCATCAGCCAGACCCATATAGAATCGTTGTCCCAACATTTGCTCAGGAATACCATGGTGAGGACAGATAACCGGCATCCCTTTAAACCGTTCCCATGTCTCCTGCAGTGTCTCCATGGGCTTCTGTCTGAAGCTTATGATCTCATCAATATGTTGTGCTGTCTTGTTTGGTGGATGGAATTTATTCAGAAATTGCTTGACCAACTCCTCCCATGTTGCAATAGAGTTGATAGGGAGGGAGTTGAGCCAAGTCTAGGCAACTCCTGTCACCGAGAACGGAAACAATAACAGTCTTAATGCCTCCAGGGTAACATTCGGCTGCCTCTATGTCTTGTAGATGGACAGAAAGTTCTTTAAATATTGCTGGGGATCCTCAACGTACGACCCCAAAAATAGCCCCTTATTCTGCAACTGGTGCAGCATATTGTTTGTAATCTGGAAAGACTCTGCTTCAATCTGAGGGACCAAAATCGCAGTTGCCAAGTTGTCAGTTGTGGGTTGTGCTCAGTCATATAATGGGGCCTCAGGTACAATGGGTACCTGAGGCGCTGCAATCCTTGCAACAGGGTTGACCACACCATCCCTGACATCCCCAACATTAAGGTTGTTTCTGTCGTTCAGCTCTGCCATGTCTGGTTCTATTTGTTCAATGTGTGATTGTTTTTTGCTTCTCCGATTGGCCCTGTTCAAGGCCCTGAAAACTTTTTCGGGGTCCGGCAACGCTTCAAATACGTCACCGATTCTCGAAGAGTTTCTAGGCATGCACCTGTACCACCGGTTTAGAAAACGTTATAAATTCAATATATATGTGAAATCAAAGAAACTTGACTATACTTAAGATTTTTTGTATTTTTTCTTCAACTACACTTGATAATACCGTTAACTCCCCGGCAACAGCGCAAAAATTTGATCACGCTCAACTATGTCTATTAAAAGACTAAGCGGACGTTGCAAATATAATCCGGGGTATTATGCCCAGAGTCGAATCCCACAGGAATTAACGTATCAACTGTCGTCTGTAGATTACTAAATTCTCAATAGTCAACTTTCTCAAACTTTGTGAATATCACTTGATGTTGTTTTTATACTACTACAGCTGAACGAAAATATAAAAACTAAAGATTAACTAACAATGGGGTGTAAACAATTATAATAAAGGTCTAAGGTTATGGTTTTCCCGTTGGTAGAATTCCTTCTTGTATATTTTCTATAGTTTTGATTTACTTGTCCCTATCAATCATGAACACTCTCGTTATCACAAATCTCTCTCAAGTAATTATGATAATTTACTAGACGCACTTTCTCAAGCTACGCTAGCTATATTGCATTATGGTTCACTTTAGATTGCACCCGAGGTATCGTTATCTCTAATACAACCTCTAAACCCTATGACTCTCGCCTATACTCCGGGAGTGGTGCTGTTCAAACAACTACCTAAATATGCACGCTCTCTCAAGTAGATACATAATAAATAGGAAACAGTTAATTGAGGGCCCTTCAATCAACTACAACATGAACGTAGGTTAACAAATAGAGATTAACAACCAAACAAAACTATATTTATATCACAAATAGTTCATCCCCAACGGGTTCCACCAACAACCTTAGATTAGAAAGTTTAGCTACTCATGCTCAAGAACAATAAAAACCCAAAAGAATTCTTAATGCTCAAAATAAAGATGAAAATGAAGAAAATATAAAACTCTAATGGTTTCTTGTCTTCACACAATCAGTCTTGCCTCCTACTTGAGCCTAAATTTAAGAATATCCTTCTCTTGGGCGGATTTACAATGTTTAAATAGGGTTTGGAAAATTAATCCCCTGTTTTGCACTTAAGTCCTTCAATTTTCCAGGCCTGCCATATGTCGCCCGCGGTCGCGGCAGGAACGCGGTGCGACCGCGATGGGCCACGCGTTATTCTGCTTCAATTATCTCTCCACCGCGATCTAGCCGCGGTCGACCACGGTCGCGGTGGACCATGTCCCATAAATTTTAGCCCTTACTCTTGTGCTTTCCTCACGGGTTCCACTCGATTGGCCTCAAACTCCCTTAATTGATTCCAAATCGCTCCAAAGTATCTCCTCTCACGGAATATATCATGCACAACACAACAAACACTAATCAGAGAATTATGTTATCAACATTCACATTAAAAATATAATAAAGTGTGGTTCATTAGAGGTGAAAATATAGTCTAATTCACCTATTATCAGTCCCCTTATTTGTTGATGATGGTGAGGCTAGTGAGGTACATGATTGGGTGATATGACGGCCTGATTGTGAGGATATTAATACCATAGTGCGTGAGTTGTCCGCGTAGCACGTGAGTTGACCGTATGGATCCAGGTATTGATACCATAACACGTGAGTTGACCGTGCGGATCCAGGTATTGATATAATAGCATGTGAGTTGTATGTGCTTAGCTCTTGGGCTTTGGGAGCCCCTCCGGAGTCTGTACACACCCCCAGTGAGCGCAGAGTGTTGAGTGTTGAGTGCTGAGTGCGAGCGATGAGTGATGGAGTGACATTGCTGTGAGGTTGCAATTACCTATATTGTTGCATTTATCTATTAAATTTTTTTGTGGAATTTACAGAGATATGGAATTTACCTGCTATTTGTAAATTGTGAAAATAAAATTATTGGACTATTTTACTTAGCTCGTCACTACTACTCAGTTCATTAGTTATTTCAGTTACTACTGAGTCGCTTGTACTCATACTACACCCTGCAGTATATGTGCAGATCCAGGGGAGTTGGAAGGCGGCGATCGTTGAGTTCACGCCGGCTATCTGTGGAGACTGCAAGGTAGGTGCTAGCGTCCGCAGGACCTTGTTACTTATTTTGTTTTTGTTTCTTCTTTTAGACAGTTATATATCTTAGTTCATAGATTTAGACGCTCATGACTTAGTGATACCCTGATGTTTGGGGCCATTTTTACACTTTATATTAATATTATTTAGAGTTAATTTAGTTTATGAAATATTTAAATGTTGAAATATTTTATTTAATTCTTAAAATCAATTAATAGTAATATTTCGAGAAGTAGGCTTGTCTAGTAATACGATAGGCGATATCACGATCATGTATGAATTTTGGGTCGTGACGAGTATCAACTGCTTTAATGTTACTTAACAATCTTAGATTTGCAACCATATGATTGGTTACTCTTGTATCTATTATCCAATGTGCCTTTGCTATATCAACAAGAAATGAGTACATTACCTGCCATGTTGACTATATTTTCCTGTGGTTCGCGATTAGTGTTCATACTCAACATCTTCATAATCTTATCATATTGTTCGGTGGTCAGTTGTGGTGCTCTAGCCATCTCCCCTCTGTTAGATCCCTCAAAATGTCCAGTGTTTCCTGCATTCCCCACAGTTATGTTTGGATGAACATTCTCAACACATGCATTATATGCAGTGTTCATGTTCATTTTCTTCTTTAACATCCTTCATTCGCATGTCCCTTCATTTTGCAATAATCATGCTAAACAATCTAATTCCTCTTTAGCCTTTGGTAGTTCTAGTACACATCACTCTTACCGGCTAGAAGAATTGCAGGTTTATTTATATCCCTTGTTGACGTAGTGTTAGCCACTATCCTCTGACTTTCCATGTCAATTAGTATTGGGTAAGCCTTACTTATGTTTAGTGTGGGGCTAGACATCAGAATTTGACTCCTAGCATGCTCATGGGTCTCATTTAGTCCCATAAAAAATTGCAAAACTTTCTAATTTTGTATAAATTCAATGAAGTTCTTAGACCTTGCACAATCACATGGAGGTGGTACAATGTTATCAAATTCATCCCAGCGGTTACACAGTTTGGAAAAATATAATGAGGCACTATCTATTCCTTGAGTGATGTTTGCTATTGCTTTATGCAACTGATACACTCGTGAAGTATTCACTTTGTCAAATCCTTCCCTCAAATCTTCCCAAAATGCCCTAGCATTTTTAGCATACATTATCCCTGTTATCAATTCCTTCGATATTGAGCTTATGATCCATCTTAACAGGGGCGGACCCACATGGGGTCAAGAGGGTTCATATGAACCCGCTTCGTCGAAAAATAATACTGTATATATAGGTATATTTTTTTTGTCTTCAGAAACGTAATGTATAAACATTATTTTGAACCCGCTTCAAACAAGTGAATCCCGTAGCCTGATGGTAAAGAGGGTTCAAAATTTCCCACAGGTCCTAAGATCGAAACTGGGTAGTCACAATGGCGTCTATTTTTCGATTTTTTAATATATGTCTCTTTTTCTACTCCGAAACGACGTCGTATTATGTTTATAATATCCCCCAATTCCCCAAATCAGAAAAATATATCCCAATTCCCCCAAAACAGAACACGATCAGTTCTATCCTAAGCCCTTCGATTCCCCTCTCTCTCTCTCTCGCGGGATTTGCTTCCATAGTCATCTCCTCCGTTAGCCTCTGCCCAGAAGGTCGTCTCTCTCAAAGACAAAAAGCTTCATCTTGGTATCTATCAGGTTTCTCTTTGATTTTTAATCTTTTTTTCCTTTCAGTTACAAAGCCAAAGCAGGGCAGGTTTTTTAATTTTCTAAATGTATGTGCTTTCTTATCTTTGTGCTTGTGCATCTCCAATAAAAGCTAATTGCTTTTCTTACTTCTTTTGTTCATATCACCAAACCCATCTTTGTTCATTGCTTGCTTCTCAATTTTCCGTCCCCTTCTTGTTATTGCTTCAAGTTTATCTAAAAGTTCCAATAATTATTTTGTACCAAAAAAAAATCATATTTTTCTGCTTTATGTTCTGATTTTGTTACTTTCATTAGTTGTTAGTATATGGGATGGGCGGGGTGAGGCTGCAACTTCTTTGTTTCTATTGTTAATAATAGTAATCCAAAAAAGTGGAATATAGTGAAATCTTATTACAACCCATTTGAGAGAAATTGATGCTATGGCAAAATCAGTTGTATTTCTGTTTTCTGACTATTATTATGAAAACTTAGAATTGGTTTCCTCTACCATATTGGAGATAGTTGGAAGGAATTTTGATGTTATAGTTGCTGGAATTTTGATGTTATGGTTGTTGACTTGCTTATGGTTGTTTGGTAATCCAGTTTGTGTTACAATGAAGAGATTTTACCCTCTAGTATCTTTCAAGTTTCCACAACCAAGTTCATCCTCTCCAATTTCTACTCCCGTGGAACAAAATTTGAACCAATTAGAAGAGAAACCTCAATCCTCTAAAAGACAAAGACAAGGAATAGATCTTGATTCTTTACCGACTGATCCAAAGGAGAGAATACCCATTAGAGATTATCATCCAAATGATCGTGATAAGATTAGAAGAGAATATCTTCGAAGAGGTCTTAACCAACCCCGATATCATAAGTTTTCTCAAAGAGATATTTCGGGATTAAAGCGTCGTTTTAATCCTAAATGGTTTGATGAATATCGTAATTGGTTGGAGTACAATGTGATAGAAGATGCAGCTTATTGTTTGTGTTGTTACTTGTTTCAAGATGAAGACATTCATCAAGGTGGAGGCGATGTATTTTCAAGTTTAGGATTCAAGAGTTTAAAAAGAATAGATTCGATATGCATGTTGGTAAGTCGAGAAGTAGTCATAATCATGCAAAAAGAAAATGTGAAGATCTATTAAAACAAAAGCAGTCAATTCAAACTTCATTTGATAGGCAATCCAGTCAAACTAAGCTCGAATACAAAATTCGCTTGAAGGCTTCAATTGAGGTTGTGAGACTCCTGTTGAATCAAGGATTGGCATTTCGTGGACATCGTGAAGATGAATCATCATTAAACAAGGGAAACTTTCTTGAGATTCTTTCATGGTATGCAGAGAGGTGCGATAAAATCCGTGATCTTGTGTTGAAAAAGGCTCCAAAGAATGATCGGTTGACCTCTCATAAAATTCAAAAAGACATTATTATTGCATGTAAAATTGAAACAATTAAA
Organism: Nicotiana undulata; assembly: GCA_005239495.1. Taxonomy (NCBI): domain Eukaryota; kingdom Viridiplantae; phylum Streptophyta; class Magnoliopsida; order Solanales; family Solanaceae; genus Nicotiana; species Nicotiana undulata. Next base: position 11,300 of record ML251173.1, on the reverse strand, counting down.
GCAATTATGGATGATCTAAATGGAGACTTTTTTGCATTGCTAGTTGATGAATCGTGTGATGTATCACGCAAAGAGCAATTAGCTATTGTCTTGCGATATGTTAATAGATGTGGATCTGTGGTGGAGCATTTTATTGGGATCGTTCATGTTCGTAATACTAGTGCTTTATGTTTAAAGGAAGCAATTGTTGATTACCTTGCTCAACATTCTTTGAGTTTATCTTATGTGCGTGGACAGTGCTATGATGGAGCAAGAGACATGCAAGGGGATTTTAGTGACCTCAAAACTTTGATTCAACAAGAAAGTAAATCCGCTTATTCCATTCATTGTTTTGCACACCAACTTCAATTGATTCTTGTTGCGGTATCCAAAAAATGTCTTGAAGTGGGAGAACTTGTATTGTTGGTTTATAAAGTATTGAATATAGTGGGAGGTTCTTTTAAACGTATGGATGATCTTCGAGAATCTCAAGCAGAAAAAGTTCAAGAGGCATTAGACATGGGTAAACTTGAAACTGGTAGGGGTTTGAATCAAGAACTTGGTCTTGCCAGAGCTGACGATACTCGTTGAGGTTCGCACTACAAATCTTTTAAGAACTTTATTTCTATGTTTGGCTCAATTATTGATGTTCTTGATACTATCGTTGTTGATGCCCGGAATTTAGAAGAAAGAGCTAAGGCAAAGGGATATCTTAGCACATGTCAAACGTTTAATGTTGATTTCATGTTGCACCTAATGAGAGATGTTTTGGGGATCACAAATGAGCTTAATACATCCTTACAAAAAAAGGAGTAAGATATTGCAAATGCTATTCTACTTGTTGAAGTGGCAAAGAAACGGTTGCAAAAGCTAAGAGAAGAAGGATGGGATTCACTTATTGATAAGGTGTCTGCATTTTGTGTCAAGTATAATATTTCGATACCAAACTTTGATGACTTCTATGTTAACTCTAGAAGATCTCGACGTAAAGTTGCTGATCATACTATCTTACATCAATATCGTGTTGATATATTTTTTAAGATTATTGATTGGCAAGTTCAAGAACTCAATGCTCGTTTTAATGAGGTGACGACGAACTTGCTTGTTGGAGTAGCTTGCTTAAATCCAGTTGATTCGTTTTCCAGTTTTGACATAAACAAGATATTGATGATGGTTGAATTGTATCCTGACGATTTTGATGAGAGTATAATGGTTACGCTCAAGAATCAACTTGAAACTTATATTGTTGATGTTCGTGATGTTGATGAAAGGTTCTCAAATCTACAAGGACTTGTTGATCTTTCTGAAACACTAGTTAGGACAAAGAAGCATTTGAATTATCCATTTGTATTTTGCCTTGTAAAATTTGCTTTGCTTCTACCAGTTGCCACTACTACAGTTGAAAGAACTTTTTCGGTGATGAAGTTGATCAAGAGTGAATTGCGAAACCGAATGAATGACGAATTTATGAGCGGTTGTTTGGTACCTTATGTAGAAAGAAAAATATTTAACACCATTTCTGATGAGACTATTATGAATACGTTTCATGACATGAAAACTCGTAGAGGACAGTTGTAATAATATATTTTATTAATATATAATTTTTTTTGACCTCGTTGTATATTTGCTTCTTTGAATTTTGAACCCGCTTGATAAAAATTCTGGGTCCGCCACTGCATCCTAAGACGATGGCATTACAACGATTCCATTGATGACGTAGTTCTCTATCAAAATCCATTTTCTTCAGAGTCCCGTCGACTAACCTTAGCTTGTTCTTCCCAAGCAATTGGATTTCAATCGCTTGACTCCAGGTGGTGTAATTATCTGAACCAGTCAGCTAGATCGATATTATCGGAGCTCCCGTCGCATCTGAAGGATGAAGAAGCAATGGATGATTGTGATCCAAGTTTGTCTTTGCCGCCATTGTTAAGCTCTCAATTTATGCAATTCACTTGTGGATCGTGTCGTAGATCGAACAGGATCTTCCAGAATCAACAATGCACACTCGCAATCGCGATTGGAAGCTCTAATACCATGTGAATTTAGGAACAATTAGCAAACCCTATTCAACAATGATTTCATATTGCATATATATATATATATATATATCTTAATTTTTATTTAGAATTTTCTACTCAACTATATACATATCTATTATATCACTGCATTCTCATTATCTATAACAAGTTTTTACCTATAATAATAACATATGTCTTTATAACAGTGCTATTTGTAAAATTACCCCTCTATAACAGCTATATGAAATCTCTAAGACTGCCAATTACGAATCTAACGATTTTGACTAAATAGTTTAAAACTTTAATGCATAACGTATGATAAAAATATTATCTTACTTCCATAATCAATATTTCATTCAAATTTCAGTAATATTCTTGATTGTATATTTTCATTTCATCGCATAAAAGTTTAAATCTTTGCATATTTAATTATGAATTTATTAATAATGTATTAATTTTCTTTAATATTTATTTAATAAAATATTCATATCTTTTAAGATTTTAAATTTGAATATTTTTTTGTTATATATGTATCATCAAGAAAGGAAAATTTTGATTTTTGCACAATTTTTATCTATAACAACCAATTAATATATAAACGTCAAATATTGTTATAGGTGTATAATAATAATTAACCATAAAAAGCTTAAAAGGTAGCAGAGCAAACACACTCTCTCTCTCTCTCTCTCTCTCTCTCTCTCTATATATATATATATATATATATATATATATATATATATATAAAGAAGGGATTTAAAAAGATGATGTGACATATCTTATATTGTAGGAATCCTATTAATCTTTTTCTCATTTTTTGACTTTTTTCTTTGAATTGAACCATTTATCTTAATTTAAAAATTTTTATCCATAACTCACACCTCTTTATTTATTGTGACTTTTCAAGTTCATAACCCCAATTATTTAATTTGTTATAAATTGCATCTTGGGTTGTGACTTTTGGAATTCGTAACCTTTATTTGTTTAATGTGTTATAAATTGCATATTTTCTTCCTTTTTTTACTCACTCAGCATAAACTCTACATCACACTTCAATTTTATTTTTGTTGATGAAGAAATAAGTTATCCTCCTTTGTTACTAATTTTTGGGTATTGTTCACTCTCCTCTTCGATTTTTATTTCTGTTGCTTGAGTTTTCTTTAGTGAGTTATTTTGTGCGTATGAAAAACATTCGAGTACTAATAGAAATTTACAGTAGAGAATATCGGAATCAAAAGTTATGTGTGTGAAAAAAGAAAATTGGTCCTACAAGGCCAATATGCCAGTAACAGTTTATTGCCTCAACATCAACCTCTAACACCCTATCAATGTGGTTGACTTTATATTTCAATTTTTTTGTTTTGCTAACAGAGAGGTAGTTCTCACTTTGTGATTACTTGGTTTGTAGTTATTTTGAAATTTTCACTTCTTTAATTTTTAACATTTTGCTTATGGGTTGTGATATTTTTTATTTCATCTTCTTTTCTTTTGTGCCAGTAGATGCACTCAAAGATAGATCTGAGACTAACAAATATGCGATTTATTCATATTTACCCTTCCTCTGTATTTCTTTCCTCTTTTTTCCAATTAAATTTTTTATCTTTACGCTTATTAGTATGTTAGTATTACTTTTTAGATATTCATATTGTCAATGACATTGCCTAATTGGGAAACAAACATTTATAACTAATTGTAGAATTTAATGTTAATACCTTTATTTTACATGTATAAATAATTTTTTCTTTTATATTTCTGTTCTTCAAATATATAATTTTATACCTGTATATTGTCTTTGCTTTTTTCCTTTTTCTTTTAAATTGTTACATTAAGGTATTTTTTGGAGGAAAGTACTAATTATATGCTAATGATATGGATAATCATAAATGAATTGCCTCACAAAATATACACGTACGGGTAAATGCACAAACAAACGCAATAATGTGCTTATATGTGTTGTTGTGTTATATGAATGATTAGAATGTTAAATACTTTCTTACCCATGATTTTATCGATTTACAAGATCGGTTCTTACCATTGGTTTTAATGGTTGTTTGATATTTGATAGCTTTTACTTTGGTAATTTTTCGCAAAAGAAAAATGTGAATATTTCTATCATGCAGGAGAAATAAATAAATGAATATAGGAATAGTATACGTGAGAGAATAAGACAGTTTTAGAAAATGATTTATTTTTTTATTTCAATTTTAGAAAACTTAAAAAGAAGTTACTATGTGCTAATGAAATTGGATAAGGATGTACGGAAAATCGCTATAAATCAGTAGATGGTTAAAACTATATATTGTCACGACCCAAATTCCCAACCTTAGGGATCGTGATGGCGCCTAACACCACACTTACTAGGCAAGCCAATGTTAGAACTCGATTAGCTATTTTCCTTTGAATATTTACTTAAACACAATAAGACAATTTAAAATAAACTAAATCTAATAAGTTTCAACGAATAACTTCATAAATAATATAATAGACAAATAAATAAGTCGAGCCACGAACTAAATATAATACTATAAGACTATCCCAGGGTATGGTGTCACAATTCACGAACTACTAAGAATACTACAAATAATGGGCTAAAAGAAATAATGTATTTGTTTTGAGTAAAATAAAACAGTTGTCACAACCCCAAATCTAAACTAGTCGTGATGGCGCCTATCGTGGAATTAAGCCAGCCAAATCCACACTCGAAACATAAAGACTCTTTCATTTATATCATTTCTAAACTGATAACCCGTAAGGGTTTCATTTAAATTACCTTTTAAACAGACAAAGCTACAACATATGTTTAAAATACAACCTCAAGACCCCGGAGTCACTGGACATGAGCATCTACGGAAAATATACAAGTCTGAAAAATAAACTCTATAATAGTAAGCAAGAGAGAGTAGGGTTGCGGACGCGTGCATCTACCTCGCAGAATCTCCGAGAAGTCTCTGGAACAGGTAGACATCTCACTCTGCCCTAGCACCTGGATTTGCACACAAGGTGCAGGAAGTAATGTGAGTACGCCAACTCAGTAGTAATGAAAATAAATCAGATCTGAGTAGTAAGAAACACATAACGTCAAATCATTAATTCACAATTAGCACAATCTTTCTTTCCACCAGTGTATACGTTAAATCATCATGCTTTAAAAACTAATTTCACTAAAAATCCTTTGAAAAGTGTAATTTCCAACAATTTTAGAAAAATGCCCAAGAAGTTTAGTGAAAAAATGAAATGAGCCATAAGTAGCCACTCGGGCAAAAACATGAATAATAAACGTCCCCTCAGGCATAACATCACTCAGAATCAGTCCCTCAACATGCCTCACAATATCTCATAATTAGCCCCTCGGGAACCTCACAGCCGTTCATGCCTCCCAATCTCTCATCACTCGGCACTCGGCACTCGCACTCAGTAGGTACCTGCGCTCACTGGGGGTGTACAGACTCCGGAGGGGCTCCTATAGTCCCAAGCTCTATATTGTTGCGGCGTGCAGCTCGATCCATATTGATGTGGCGTGCAACCCGATCCATATATATATTGTTGCGGCGTGCAGCCCGATCCATATATACTCCTCACAATATAGGCTCTTGTCCTCACTCAGTCAGAAATCTCTCAAAAACCACTCGGGCTATCAGTAAAACGGGGTACTCGACCCAAAAATATCATTTTTATGCATCAAAGTAGTGTAAATGGGACTGAGATCGAAATCAGTTAAGCATAAGATGACTGAGTATAAACCATAAGTCAACACAGTGAGGAATAGCAGTAAAAAGCCCCCAAGGGGTCTAAACAGGTCGGCACAAGGCCCCAAATGTGGCGTTCAGCCCAAATGTAGTAATAGTCTGAAAACACAATTTATCATATCATTTAGAAGCAATTACGCAACTCAAAAGTTGCCACGGAAAGGACCGAGTCCAGTTCCCCAATCAGTGCACGCCACATGCTCGGCATCCAGCATGTGTGTCATACCAACATAGTGAGAAAATACTAAGTGTTGGGCCCAGGATATTGGGCCATATCAGATGTGGCTATGAATTTAGTGGCTATGCTTTAAAGGATATGGGCTTAGGTGTTGCTGGTTCTAGGACAGGACGTAACAGAAGATATTTGGCTGGAAATTTAAGTGGCTACGAATGCAAGACAAAAATTATATGTTATGTGGCTATGACTGCAAGAGTATTTAGGTGGAATCAAGGACTACTGTGCAAATTGGGACACACAAGGCTACGAATGCAAAGGCAGCAAACACAATTCTACCAGGCCTCATTTGGGCTTCTATGCATATATATGGGCTGCCCTTGGAACACTTCTTTTGGGCCATACCAGACCTTATTTGGATTATTTTTAGCATTTTAGTAGTTTTAGTAAGTTTTGGTTTTGCTATATCAATATTGGGCCTGACAAGCCCAATTTGATACTAGTTGCTATGTAGTTTCATGGTTTACCGTCCTAACTAGTAGGACAACTCTCTATTATTGTTATTTTTTGAACTTATTATTAATAAAATAGCTACTAGGCACTCATCCTGGTAGTATAATTCTTTAAAAAAAAATCCTCCCATAAGTCTATACATACCAAGAACATCAAAATCGGACCACAATTGCCCCTTCAATTACTCAATTAAAGTCTCCAATTTCCCATGCCCTAACTTCCCCAATTTTGGATTTAAATCCCACTAATTTCAGGTTTTATTGCTTAGAAAATAACATAAAATCAAGTTTTGAAGTCAATAATCTTACCTCCAAATGTTTCCCTTCGATTCTCTCTTCAATCCTGTAACGACCCGGCCCGTCGTTACGTAAAACCTTCATCATAATTGTTGCTATTGACTTAATATAGATTGGTTATTCTGTTATTAATGGGTTAGAGTTAATAGGCTTGGAATCGGAATGGTTAAATGAGAATTCAGACACTTAGTCCTTAAGAATAGCCTTAAAATGGGAAAAGTCAACTAAGAGTTGACTTATTGGTAAACGACCTCGGAATGTGGATTATATGCCTCGGATAGCTTCGTTAGGTGATTTGAGACTTAGGAGTGTGTTCAGAATAATTTTGTGATGTCCGGTGTA
>ML251171.1:2332-65727 GCA_005239495.1 Nicotiana undulata | reverse complement strand
CATTAACTTATGCCGTAACTTTAGCTTAGCTTGGAAAAGCGGGTTAGAAGTGGTAAGAGTAAATATCAAAGACTCGAGGTGTTAAACCTCGTTTAATAGAACCACTTAGGAATAAGTTGGTTTTATTTGGCAAGACGTTATTCGGATTTATTGCAACTCTTTTACATTTGGAAAAATTATAAAGAGGAAATACTATCGTAGTGTTGGAAAATCTAGGATAGTTATTTTAAGAATCATTTGCATATCAAGAACTTCCCATTAGAAATATATCATATTAATACCTACTTGCATTACACTCCATGAAAGGGGACACAAGCTTGGTTATCCTATCCATACTAATTACAATCTAAATTAGCCTCCTTTGTTACTACTCTTTCTCTAAACTAGCAAACTATTAATCACCACCCTCACTAACGGAATAGAACTTCGATTAGAGTTAAGAACCACACTAACATAGTGATATTTTCACACCTATTCCCTATGGGACTCGACCCCAACCTTGTTGGGTTATTATATTTGACTTCGACCGCTTTACTCTATTTTAGAAGTGTAATTTGAGCGTATCATCGACGCAAAAGAAGCTTCTAAAATACTTGAAGAGATATATGCTGGGACCAGCGGCCCGCATATGAACGACTTTGTCTTGGCCAAGAATATACCTAGGGCAAGTTATTTCTGGATGTCCATGGAGACAGATTGCATCTAGTATGTCCGAAAATGCTACCAATGTCAAGTACATACAGATATGAGAAAAGTGTTTCCAAATGAGCTCAATGCAACAAGCTCCCCTTGGCCATTCGCTGCCTGGGGAATGGATGTCATTGGTCCAATCGAGCACACCGCCTCAATTGGGCATCAGTTCATCTTGGTAGCTATTGATTACTTCACCAAATGGGCCGAAGAAGCATCTTACAAGGTAGTGACTAAGAAAGTCATGGAAGATTTTGTTCGTGATCGGATTATTTGTCGGTTCGGAGTTCCAGAATCAATCATCACCGAAAATGATTCCAATCTCAACAGTGATCTGATGAAGGCCATGTGTTAGACTTTCAAAATCAAGCACAAGAATTCAACAGCCTATAGACCTCAGATGAACGGAGCTGTAGAAGCTGCCAACAATAACATCAAGAAGATATTGATAAATATGGTATAAAATCACAAACAGTGGCACGAGAAGCCGCCATTCTCTTTATTGGGATACCGCACCACGATCCGCACATCAACCGAGGCAACTCCCTACTTGCTGGTTTATGGTACGAAAGTTGTTATCCCTGCCGAAGTGGAGATTCCCTCCTTAAGGATAATACAAGAAGCTGAGCTCAGTGATGCAAAATGGATAAAGAGCCGTTATGAGAAGCTAGTCCTCATAGACGGAAAAAGGATGAATGCAGCGTGTCACGGGCAACCCTATCAGAACAGAATGTCCAGAACCTTCAACAAAAGAGTCAAGCCGAGACAATTCACACCAGGACAGCTGGTGTAGAAGAAGATCTTTCCGCATCAGGATGAAGCCAAAGGGAAATTCTCCCCCAAGTGGCAAGGCCCTTACATGGTCCACATGGTATTGACAGGAGGAGCTCTCATACTTGCAGAAATGGATCGAGAAGTCTGGCCAAAACCGATCAACTCAGATGCAATCAAGCGATACTATGTGTAACTCTTTATGCTTTCCTCTTATGATGTAAATTGAACTACGCTCGCCTGATTCCCATTTAAGAGAGGATACGTAGGCAGCCCTGTGGGTTCTCTCACAATTCAATAAAAATCTTATTTTCCCCACAATCAGAAACTGGGGCAGAATTTTTAGGAGGACCCTCAAAATTCTGGAGCAAGTTCAGCCGATTGCAACATGTACAACAGTCAACGATGTCTATCCATATAACTGGGGTAGAATTTTGAGGAGAACCTTCAAAACTCTATAGCATGAGATGGTGCAATGTCTCGGATCGTGTCACAGTCACTGGTTCATCTAACCAATTTCTAAAATAATATCATTTACTATGTCTTAGAAAATTATGCATGATTGCTTGTAAAATGACCCTGTTTAGCCAGCGCTACCCTCAATGATTTGAATAGGATCTTCAGACCAAGCAAAGCAAGCCAAGCAAAGCCGACGGAGGTACAAACCGACCTCCCCTTTTACAAACTCCCAATTTTTCTTTGGTTGCATGAACAAAGAATATACATCCCTCGAAGTCACAATCTTCATAACAACCGGGGTACTGAAATCTACTACCAACTAAGAAAACTCTGCTATCATCTGATATTTATTCTATTTTTCCTGCATAAGGCTAAGCACTGCCTTCATCTTGTATGGCACTAAGCTCTATCCCGCATCCTGTATGAGATTAAGATCTATCTCCATCTGCATGAGGCTAAGGCATGCCTCCATATCTGCATAAGGTGAAGCTCTACCTTCCGTCTGCATGGGACTAAGCCATGTCCCGCATCTTGCATGAGACTAAGCGCTGTCTACATATCTGCATTAGGCTAATCCCTGCCTCCGTATCTGCATAAGGCTAAGCTCTACCTTCATCTTGCATGATACTAAGATCTGTCTCCACATCTGCGTGAGGCTAAGACCTGCCTCTATATCTGCATAAGGCTAAGCTCTGCCTTCCGTCTGCATGCGACTAAGCCTTGCCCGCATCTTGCATGAGACTAAGCTCTGTCTCCATATCTGTATGAGGCTAAGCCCTGCCTCCATATTTGCATAAGGCTAAGCTCTGCCTTCATTTGCATGGGACTAAGCCATGTCCCGCATCTTGCATGAGACTAAGATATGTCTTCATCTGCATGAGGCTAAGCCCTGGCTCAATATCTACATAAGGCTAAGCTTTGCCTTTCATCTGCATGGGACTAAGCCCTGTCCCAAATCTTGCATGAGGCTAAGACCTGCCTCATATTTGCGTAACGCCAATCATTGCCTTTTTATTTGCCGAGACTAAGCACTGTCTCTCCAGCACTATCTATTTTTCTCTTCTTTCGGGCTAAGCTCTACCCTCAACTTCACAAGACTAAGCCTTGTCTTGTTTCTCTTGAGATCATATTACTACATCTCATGGTCTGAAATATCGCCATCTTGTCCAAAGGAGTAATTGTCTAAAGGCATCATCCTCATAGCCGGAAGACACCATGTCATGGCATGGGGATCTCTCAAATTTGCATATCACTATTCAAAGGCGTCATAGTTCGGAGGCACCATTTACATGGCCCGAGAACGTCATTTCATGGCATGCGAATCCCTCATTGAACAATTCATGGCCCAGAACGTCATTTTCTAAGGACGTCATCCTCAACCGTCCAAAGACAATTCTCACGGTCTAAAGGGAATCTGCATCATGTTTAAATTTCCGCACAAATATACGCTTGTAGTATGTTTTACTTGCAGGTGACCTGATGAGCAACCGCTCTACCAGCAGGAGTAATCCCGCTCCAGCTCCTCAAATCATCCCAAACCTGATCACTCACCATAATAATTTTTCTCACCTATCCTGAAATCTCGTGTCCGTCCTTGTGGTGACTTCATCGGTATACTCCACCGATGAATCCAAAACTACATGCGGTGTGATTCCTATAAAACCAAGGATATGTAGGCATCTCAGAAACCAGAGTGCGGCCTAAATCTCTCAAACCATCTCGCTCAGTCAAAATTGGCTATCATATCTTTACGCGACAACTCTTTCATCCTTCCCAGGTAAAGATGGGCAGTTGTTGATACCCAATATTTCCCTATAATATTTTCAAAGTACATATATACCTTTAAAAACTAGACATTAACATCAATTGATATTTTTCCATAATTTCTACTTTTTTTAATTAATTTATCCTAATATTTTATCTATATAAATAATTGCAAAATTGCATCACAAATGACTTTATAAAATTTCTTGATTTAATTTTTCTATTTGTAGTCATATTAAGTTCATATTATTTCACAAATGGCTACATTTATACTTTTTGGTTACAATTGCAATAACTTTGCAATTATAGCCCATGCGTACATTATTGAATTATTTTAGAAAATGGCTCATTGTATTTTTAAAATATTGAGTAATTATTTTAAAACATTTCTATGCATGAAAATTATTTTTTATAATTTGTTATTTATAAATTAAGTTTTATCAATTATTTGGGTATTTAATAAATAACCCCTTTTAAATTCAGACCTAACCCCTTCAAACCAGCCCAAAACCCCTTTTAAAAGACATCCCAATCCCTTTTAGGCCCAATCTGCAAAACCCGACCCAATACCCTATTTAATCGTGACCGTTGAATTGAAAGATCAACGGTCCACAAACCCCCTTACCTTAATTAACCCCCTAACTTACCCAAACCCTTTTCATTTTCCCTCCAACCCCGTCGTCATCATCTCCCGCGTCTCTCAACTCTCTCGACCTAACCCTAACCTTGAGCGCCGTCACCGGCGTAAACGCCTCTTTATGATGCTTTTATGCTTTTTCCGACCAGACCTGGTCTTCTACACGTCATGGCTCTTTTATTTTTTGGATCCTTAAGAATATCTCAAGGAACCCAACTGGTTCTGGTTTGAAACTTTGTTTATCAGCCTGTCTCAGGCAATTTTTCCGACTGTGACTAAGAACTTCTTCTTGTTTTATTATAAATGTATGGGTTCTTGACCTATTCTCTCATCTCTACTACTTTTTCTAAAAAACTCTAGTCCATTACTATCGATCCTTCTCAGATCTGTATAGATTTGGGGTGATTCGAGCACTATTACATATTTTCCTTTAAAAATATCTTGTTTAATTAACTACTCCGACTTTTTATCACTCTTTTTAAACTTGGGTTCATCTCAAACTTTTCTTCAACGATTTTTTCTATGATCTCAGTGTTTAGTTAACTGTTTCTTCTTAATCTTGACTGATTTTTGCAAGAATATTCAAATCCTAGTTGATTCTATGTGATATACTGGTCTCTTCAATCTTCCCTTCGATTTTGGGTATTTCTGTGATACCAGTCGTGTTAGTTTACTCTATCTTTTGGACTTAAACATTTTTCCTTGTGAAATCCAGTATTTTTGTGGTTTTGCTCTAATTAATCTCTATTAGGGTTCGAACCTTTTTTTTCCGGCTAAGTTCTATATTTCTTTTAGGTCCTACTTAGTTTAATTTCTATTTATGGAATTTGAGTAATTCTTTCCCGAAAATCAGTATTCTTTTGAAGGTTTTGCTGATTATTTATTCTGTTAAGATTCATGTCCATGGACTTTATTTGTTTCCTTGTTTATGACTTTAATTGGTCATCTCTTCCTTAATTGATTGCCTATATAGTTTTGGGATTTTTACTGATTCCTTATTTGGTATGATATGGACTCCTTGCCTTAATTAAACCATTGTTGTTACCGTTAACCAATTACCCCTAATTAAGGGGTCTATTCCGGACTCCCTAATGCTAATTGATTTTGTGACCCTATGATTGCCCTTAATTGACTGATTTATGATACTTTTACATTATTTTTTCTACTCCTAAGTGCTATAAATACACTCTTGTATGTTCTTATTTCAAATCTGAAACCCAACTCTATGTGCTCCATGCCTGTTAATCCATGTCTTCTTCTGTACTAATTTAATGGCTTGCGTACTTGAGTGTCCTTCCTGCTTACTGCTTTGCTCAATATGCTGGAGTTTTACCTTTTTTGTTCAAGTGTGTAATCAGCATGTCTTAGTCTCACTTGTCTTGATTGATACTTGGCCAACATGTTTACTTGAGTTCCTGTTTATTTTCCTAAGCTAGTATTTTCATGTTAGTATCATAGACTCCTAATGTATTTGGTTGATCCTAATTGGTATGACTAATTCTATATAATATACCCTTGTCCACACTCAGTCTCTTTGTTTTACTGCCAATTATCACTTTAATATTATGCATGATTCCCTTGTTAATACTTTGAAGCAGTAGTTCTGTGTTCCGGCTGTCAATCAGTTCCTACTTGTTCTGTGTACTTGCTGGTCCATATGCTTCTCCTCTTACCATGTTTATGTGCTTTTGATGTGAGCTTTAAGTTCCCAATTCCCTGATCCCTATTTGTAAAGTTTTTAGTCTCTGCTTAGTTAAGTAATAAATGGCTTTGAATCTGGGCACTCTAAGTTTTGTGATTGTATGTTGAATCTTTGTTCTTCTCATAATTGCTTTCAAAATCTGTTTTTTTTTCACTCTTAGCATTTTCTTAAAACTGTTTCCATTCCTAAAATCCTTCTCACTCCTAAAAGTTTTACCTATACACTGTTTTACTAAGTTCTTCCAAACTATGTCAAGAAATCTCACTTCTACTCTTAGATTATTTAAGTCCCGCCCCTCTAGTGTGTGTACTGCCTAGGAATTCCAGAGATTCCTCCGAACTCTGGCACACTGGGGCTGGCTCTTCCACACTGTACACAACATGTTTCTCTATTTAATAAAGGATCTTGGTGTGAGCATTTCCCGGGATCCCTGAGGTCTTTAGGGAACTTTGACACACCAGGACACCCTATTGGCTATGAGATTTTGGCATCCTGGACTGTTTTGAAGGCATGGTATTTCCATGTTCATTTTGGTCCTTTCAGGCTCCCTATAGCATATATTGTATTTATTATGTAATTCACTTTTGGTCTGTAATGATAACCATTTGTAAACAGATATTTGGGGGGGGGGGGGATTCGTATACGATTTTTCTGGGAACTGGGTAGAAATCACGCTTTAGGTTATATTGTGTTTACTTGCATTAGAAATCATGCTCTATGCTTATATTATGTTTACTTGCATTAGCAATCATGCTTTAGGTTTGTATCATTTTTACCATGCCTTTAGATCACTTGGCATATAAGACAACATGTTATAAGCTCACTACTTCATGTACTACGAAGTTTCTACTTCTGCACAATCATGATCACCTAGAAATCCTGTTACTGCTGTAATTCTGCCAAATAAAATGTTCGTTCATTATGTGCATTAGAGATCCTGTTTTAGGACTGTATTTGCATTCGCTTTAAATCATGTCTACATCGGCTAAATAAATAACCGTTCTGTCTATAAAGATATTTAAAAACAACCCCAACACATAGACACCATGTTATAGGATAAATATGCATGAAATATGCTTCTTGATGTCCAACACCTAGATCAGCATGCCTATAGGACTTAATAAGTTCAAACTGTTTTAAACTGATTCTGATTGCATTTAGGAAGTATGCCATAGGGTGTCCCTGATCTACGCTTAGCCATGCTCGTAGGTAATTAAAGTCTTATAAAAACTGTAAGAAATTGTGCTTTGTTTACTTGTGGACTGCCCAAGTCCAACATGTACTACAATCACTAGGCAAACTGATTAGGTTTCTGTCACTTCGCCTTAACACAATCCTGCATATTTTTTGCTTGTCATGCTCACCTAGATATCCTGTTCTAGGACCTTTTCAAAAATTTCTTAAATCTGCTGCTTGAGACATGCTAATTGTCTGCTTATTTGTGGAGGTAAACATGAGCCCCCTTAATTGTTTTCTTACTTGACAATCATGTTTGTTCTTTGTTCTTGCTTATATTTTCCCTTTTGAACACATTAGGAGAGTCTAAAACTGCCTAAAAATAGAGGTCCTAAACACCTCCAGGGCCACAAGGAAGGGACGGATAATGCACGCATAGAGCTCGTTAATAAGAAACCATTTTTATAACCGCTCAGGAAGGGTAATTGCATACTAAGAGGATATGATGATATGTGCGCTAATACCACGCATAGCCCCTCTAGTTGAGGAAGGATTACCGGGTATTGTACAGATGTTATCCTATAGGCTAACAAACCTAGGATTTCCTCGTATCTTATTTTTGTACCTATGTGTGCATAGACATCTTATTTGTTAAATGACTAATTAATAAAGTAAGTTTAGTCGGGACCCACCGTTGTGGACCTCGAGGGGTGCCTAACACCTTACCTCAAGGTAATTCAAGCCCTTTCACAATCTCTGGTAACATAACCCGGTTTTATGAGTTATTTGTAATAGGTGCCCTAACACCTTAATCCGTTAGGTGGCGACTCTTCAACTTCTTTTACCCCCTTTCCCAAAAAGGAAACGAGTTGTCACAAATGAATGTCGAAACCCTGACTCCCTCCGCAAGACGAAAAAAGGGGGCGCGACAACATTCCTTCCTGATCCCGGATGTATAATTGATTTTGAAATACGACCTCAATTTGAGGTTTAAATCCCTAAATTTCGAAATCCTTAGTTTCTACCCAAAATCCCCAATTCCACCATGAAAATCTGAGATTCTACGGTGAAATCTTGTAAAATGAAGTGAAATATTGAAAGAAACTAGTTTATAATCTTTTGCCTATGATATTGGGAAGATATGGTCTTTGAAAAATCGCCTCTTGTGTTTTACGTTTTGAAAATTTGAAGAATGAACGAAAAACCCCGCCCAGGTAATATATTTCGATACAGACCAATCGGGACTGCCAAAACACGAGTCGGGGTCCGTTTACTCAAAACATTGACTAAAGTCAACTAAATCAACTTTTAAAGGAAAACATTATTATTTTCATCAACTTTCAACATAAAAGCTTTACCGAAACACACCGAACTGCGCACTCAAATCGATGAGGGATAAAATCAGGTTTTAAAGGCCTCGAAACATAGAATTTGGTTTTAAATCATAAGATGACCTATCGGGTCATCACATTCTCCACCTCTAAAACAACCTTTCGTCCTTGAACGGACATAGATAAGTATATGAGCTGTGAAAAAGGTTGGGATATCTACTCCGCATAACGGACTCGGACTCCCAGGTAGCTTTCTCAATAAGTTGACCTTTCCATGACACTCGAACTAAAGGAGAACTCTTCGATCTCAACTGACGAACTAGCCGGTCTAGAATGACTACCGGCTCCTCCTCATAGGTCAAATCCTTATCCAACTGGAAAGTGTTAAAGTCTAACACGTGAGATGGATCGCCATGATACTTCCAAAGCATGGACACATGGAATACTGGATGTACCGCTGATAAGCCATGTTTCAGCGCAAGTCTGTAAGCCACCTCTCCAACTCGCTCAAGGATCTCAAAAAGCCAGATATACCTAGGGCTCAACTTGCCCTTCTTTCCAAACCTTATAACACTCTTCATGGGTGACACTTAAAGAAACACTCACTCTCTAATTATGAATGCAACATCATGGACCTTACGGTCGGCATAACTCTTCTTCCTGGACTGAGCTTTGCGAAGTCTATCCTGATTGATCTTAACCTTATCCAAGGCATCTTGTACCAAATCTGTACCCAACAAAGCCTCCTCCGGCTCAAACCATCCAACAGGAAACCGACACCGTCTACCATATAAAGCCTCATAGGGGGCAATTTGAATGCTCGAATGGTAGTTGTTGTTGTAGGCAAACTCCTCTAATGGAAAGAACTGAGCCCAAGAACCTCTGAAGTCAATAACATAGGAACAGAGCATACCTTCTAGGATCTGAATAGTACGCTCAGATTGACTGTCTGTCTGAGGATGAAATGTTGTGCTCAGATCAACCAGCGTACCCAACTCACGCTCCACTGCCCTCCAGAAATGCGAGGTGAACTGCAGACCTCGATCCGAAATGATAGGCACGGGCACACCATGAAGGCGGACGATCTCACGGATGTAAATCTCTGCCAACCGCTCTAAAGAATATGATACTGCAATCGGAATGAAGTGCGCTGACTTGGTCAGCCTTTCCACAATAACCCAAACAGCATCAAACTTCTTCTGAGTCCGTGTGAGTCCAACAACGAAATCCATAGTGATACGCTCCCACTTCCACTCAGGAATCTCTATCTTCTGAAGCAAAGCACCAGGTCTCTGATGCTCGTACTTTACTTGCTAACAATTTAGACACCAAGCTACATATGCAACTATATCCTTCTTCATCCTCCTCCACCAATAATGCTGCCGCAAATCCTGATACATCTTGGCGGCGCCCGAATGAATAGAATACCGTGAACTATGGGCCTCCTCTAGAATTAACTCACGAAGTCAATCCACACGAGGCACAAAAACACGACTCTGCATCCTCAAAACTCCATCATCTCCAACCGTTACCTGCTTGGCATCCCCGTGATGCACGGTGTCCCTAAGGAAAAGCAAATGAGGGTCATCATATTTCTGCTCCCTGATGCGCTCAAACAAGTAAAACCGAGCAACCGTACAAGCTAGAACACGACTGGGCTCAAAAACATCCAACCTCATGAATTTATTGGCCAAAGCCCGAACATCTAATGCAAGTGGTCTCTCATCAACTGGAATGTACGCAAGGCTGCCCATACTAGCTGATTTCCTACTCAAAGCATCGGCCACCACATTTCCTACCCTACTCGTTTCTCGCCGTGTTTATAGCATACATTATCTACATGAGGTAGCAAGAGATAACTCAAAGACATATATATATATATATATATATATTCATAACATTAAGTCCATTTTCCTCTTTCACCATTACAAATATTAGATCTTTTAAAACATTGTCACGCCCCAAAATCGAGGGACGAGACAGGCGCCTAACCAGGTGAACCCAGTCAAGCGGATCTGGATTGCCTTTCCTGCCCAACGTATTGCCCCGCGTTCATAACATGCATTATTTCGCGTGAGTTAGCCGATTTTAGTTTCAAAGTACATTTTACAACATATCTCCATTTGTTTCCTCTTTTAGCATTTCAACGGTTGATATCCAAACATACATAATACATTCATAACTTTCCAACATGATCCACGGTTCTGAGTACGTACTGTTACTACCCAAAAATACATATATACACCCACATCATGTCTACGGAGCCTCTACGAATACTGGGGATTTTACATAACTTGCTGGTAACAAGGCGCCGACTATACCTTTACAACATAAGCAAAAGAGGGTGGTATAATCCACACACGACCCCGAGGATAAG
Organism: Nicotiana undulata; assembly: GCA_005239495.1. Lineage (NCBI taxonomy): Eukaryota > Viridiplantae > Streptophyta > Magnoliopsida > Solanales > Solanaceae > Nicotiana > Nicotiana undulata. Next base: position 54,820 of record ML251171.1, on the reverse strand, counting down.
AGGAGCTCACCACAACTGCTGAAGAGATGAAGAAGAGGTACCACTAACGGCGGGATGAGCTACCTGCTATGGAACCGCCTACATCTTTATATAAGATGTAGCGCCCCCGGCAAAAGGGACGTTAGTACTGTGGAATAGTACAAGTATGTATGAAAAAACTTTATCCCAAGTACAATAAACAATACACAGATAAGAGACAATAATAGAACCAACAACCATTGCGCATGGATAGAACAGCCAAAATCAACAAGTTTCACAATTTCCCCTTTTTCCTTTCCAACACCTCCATAATCAAGAATTTCATCGATTTTCATTTCTATAGTGATAATGATCACATTCCACCCTTATTACCTTGGCCACCCTTATTACCTCGGTCACCCTTATCACCATAACCCACACCTTATTACTTCGTGTTGCGGCGCGCAACCCGATCTCACCTGACAAATCATATTTCATTAAAACAATCCCAAACAATTACATCACAAGAATCTTATTTCAAGGAACACAATTCATATCAACAACTCGTTTATTTGGGCTCAAGGCACAATGATTCCCATTAAGCAGTAATACATTCCCACATTTGGGCACATTAACATTCTTTCATTCGCTAAAACATGCTTTCATGTCAACACCCTCAAGCATTTACAAGCCTTGCACATAATAAAGTGGGCACATCAATCACCTTTCAAAATCACATATAACACAGTAATATGGCAATCACTAAGACAATCAGTTCACATATTTTCATACAAGATACACATAATGTATGCTCGTCACAACAAGGGAATTCTACAAAGGTTAAAGTTAGCCATACATACCTGAAGTCAAAATCCTTTTTTAACTTTTACTGACAAATCACCGAACCGACTAGTACCGTCAGTCCAGTTCACAATTAAACATATTCAACTCAGAATTAGAAATCATGCATACAATTCGGACTCTGTTAAGCATTTTTCCGAACACTATGTGACCCTATTAGACTACCAACCCCGTCTTTGTGAAATTTACCCCAACCCACTCCCTCTTACTAGATTAACACCATTATTAAACATGCATGCAAGGTCTTAGTTAATATTTTCAAGAATCAATCCATGCTAATCCTCCCTTTGTTTAAAATCAGAAAATTAATGGAAAAGGGGTTGGGAACCCTTACCTGCTAGAATGAGGAACAAGAAGATTACTCGAAATATCAGGCCTGAGGGACTTTGAAAATCAAATTGATGGAAGAACCACTTTCTCTCTCAAGAACTCTCCTTTCCTTCTCTCTATTTTGTTCAGAAAACTTGTTAAAATGAAGGGGTGGGGTGTTTTAATGAACTGGGGGTCCGGTTTATAATAAAACAAAATTAGGAGCCCGACACAGGAATGCGGTCAGGAATGTGATCACATTCCTGACATGCGGTCCGCAGACCAGTCGCAGAATGGTCCTCAAGATGGGCCAAACTTTAAAAACACACTATGTAGGTATGCGACCGCTATGCGGTCCGCATACACGTTATGCGATGGCATAGTGCGTCGCATAACTTCCCTCACCAAAAACTAATGGGCAAGAATGCGACAACTATGCGGTTCGCATAATCAGAATGTGATCGCATTGTGGACCGCATAGTTGTCCTCAATTTGGGCAGTGGCCTGCCCAGGTATGCGATTATTATGCGGTCCGCATACCAGTTATGCGATCGCATAGTGCGTCGCATAACGCCCAACTTCTAGAAAATTACATCTTTCAACTTCCGAGGTGCTTTTATTCAAAATAGGTCCGTTTTAAGGATTTCTACAGTTATAACAACTCAGGGACTTATTCGGGCATTAGCTTAAACAAGAAATTTTACGGGTCCTTACATCCTCCCCCACTTAGAATTATTCGTCCTCGAATGAGGATTTTTGGAAATCATTTGGTTTTGAAAACATGACATGCAAACTCCCAATTTCTCTACTCCGATACTTTCTGAAAATTTCGCTAGAGTTTCCTTTGTATTTAGACCTATCTACCTGTCAGAGAGCCCCCGTAACACATTTCCAAGCATCATTACACAATTTATGTTATCCCTAAAACTGGTATACAATTCATTACCTCAACACTTGCACATATCCAATCACTTCGACAACTACACATAATTCATTCTCTTTACATCACAAATTAGCATATGATTCAATTAGTGTCACATACTTGCACAAAATTTGGTCATTCTAGTGAGTCCCATACGATTCAATCACCTCAATACACCACATATATATTTCAATTAATCATTACGAATCTACACCACTATTAATCATTTTCCTATCACATAAGTTTCACAAAACTTCCATTTACTTCAAGGGTTGCACACTACCCAATTAATAACAGCATATAAAATTTTAGCACGCATTGTAAAGTCACAACAATAAGGCCATTAGGGGAAAATAGGGTGCCTTTGCACGAATCTGAATACAACATCAAATTACCTTGGGATAACAGTTCGCACGATCACTACTAGACTTGCTCAAACAGATGGGGATATTTTTCTCTCATTTCTTTCTCTGCTTCCCACGTGGCTTCCTCGACTCGTTGACTTTGCCACAACACTTTAACAGAAGCAATCTCTTTGATTCTCAATTTACGGACTTGCCTATCAAGAATAGCAACCGGAGCCTCTTCGTATGATAACTCTTAATTAACCTCAATAGTCCCAACTGGCACGATGGCGGATTGATCTCCAACCACTTTCTTCAACATAGACACATGGAACACCGGGTGCACTAATGACATTTCAAGGGGAAATTCTAGCCTATAAGCCACATGTCCTATCCTTTGAGCAATCCGATATGGCCCGACGTATCTAGGGCCCAACTTCCCTTTCTTCCCAAACCGCATCACTCCCTTCATGGGAGACACCTTCAAGAACACCCAATCATCTATCTGGAACTCCAATTCTCTTCGACGAACGTCCGCATAGGATTTCTGACGACTCTGAGCAGTTTTCAGCCTCTCCTGAGTGACTCTAACTTTTCCATAACTTGGTGCACAAGATCTGGCCCTAACAATTCCGCCTCACCAGCTTCGAACCATCCAATCGGAGTCTACACCTTCTTATGTTCAATGCCTCAAATGGGGTCATCTGAATACTAGCATGAAAGCTGTTATTGTAAGCAAATTTGATAAGAGGCAAATGGTCATCCCAACTACCTTTGAAATGTAAAACACCAGCCCATAACAAGCGTCTGAATAGTCCGCTCCGCTTGACCCTCAGTCTGCAGATTGAAAGTCGTGCTGAGATTCACCTGAGTACCCACACCTTGCTGAAATTTCCTCCAAAAATTAGTTGTGAACTGGGCTCCTCGATCTGAGATAATAGAAACTAGAGTGCCATAAACTCTGACTATCTCCTTGATATACTACTTAGCATACCGTTCTGCAGTATCGGTGGACTTAACTGGAAAAAAGTGAGCTGATTTGGTGAGCCGGTCCACTATCACCCAGATTGAGTCGAACTTACGCTGAGTGTGAGGTAACCCTACCACGAAATCCATGTTGATCATCTCCCATTTCCACGTCGGTATTTCCATAAGCTGAGTTAATCCACTAGGTCGCTGATGCTCAGCCTTCACCTGCTGACAATTCGGACATCTAGACACAAAGTCCGCCACACCCCTCTTCATACCGCTCCACCAATAAATTTCACGGAGATCATGATACATTTTCGTATAGCCTGGGTGCACATAATACCTGGAACTATGAGCCTCCGCCATTACCCTCTCCCGAAGATTACTTACATCTGGAACACATAGCCTACCTTGACATCACAATACCCCATCATCGATGCCGGGTGAAAATGCCGAAATCTTGTTATTCAGAACTGCCTCCTTCAACTATTACAATGCTGGATCAATAAACTGCTTTTCTGTGACTTCCGCTACAAGTGAAGATTATGCTCCATTATGCACCATAACCTCCCCTTTGTCTGAGGTCGAAAGACAAACCCCCAAACTGGCCAATTGATAAACCTCCCGAGCCAAGGGCCTCTGATCCGCTTCCAAATGAGCCAAACTACCCATAGACTTCCGACTGAGAGCGTCGGCCACCACATTTGACTTCCCTGGATGGTACAAGATGTTCATATCATAATCCTTAAGCAGTTCCAACCACCTCCGCTGCCTTAGATTCAACTCCTTCTGCTTGAATAAATACTGAAGACTCTTGTTGTCTGAGAACACGTCCACGTGGATCATATAAAGATGATGCCGCAAAAGTTTTAATGCAAACACCACTGCCGCGAGATCCAAATCATGTGTCGGATAATTCGTAGCGTGATTCTTGAGTTGCCTTGAAACATACACTATAACCTTCCCGTGTTTCATCAACACACACCCCAAACCAACCCTTTAAGCATCGCAATAAACCACAAATCCCTATATACCTTCTGGCAAGATCAATACCGGTGCCGAACTCAATCTCGCCTTCAATTCCTGGAAACTCTTCTCACAAGCATCGGACCACTGAAACTTCACTGCTTTCTGCGTCAATTTAGTCAATGGGGAGGCGAGGGTAGAGAATCCCTCCACAAACCTCCGATAATACCCAGTTAGACCCAAGAAACTACGAATCTCTATCGGGGTCGTTGGCCTAGGCCAATATTTCACCGCCGCAATCTTCTGAGTATTCACCTGAATCCCTTCTATGGAAACAACATGACCCAAAAAGGTGACTGACTCCAGCCAAAATTCACATTTCGAAAATTTAGCATACAACTGGTGCTGATGAAGAGTCTGCAGAACTGCCCTGGGGTGATTAGCATGATCTTCCCGACTCCACGAGTAGACCGGGATGTCATCAATAAAAACAATCACGAAGAAGTCTAGACATGGATTGAAAACCCGATTCATATGATCCATGAAAGCTGCTGGAGCATTGGTCTGTCCAAAGGACATTACCAAAAATTCAAAATAACCATAACGAGTCTTGAAGGCTGTCTTAGGAATATTCTGCTCTCTGATCTTCAACTGATGATACCCTAACCGTAAATCAATTTTGGAGAAAAAACTAGCACCTTGCAATTGTTCGAACAAATCATCTATCCGAGGCAATGGCTATTTGTTTTTGATGGTGACTTTGTTGAGCTGCCGGTAATCAATGCACATCCGAAGCGACCCATCCTTCTTCCTGAAAAAAAGAACCGGTGCTCCTCAAGGTGACACACACGGCCGAATGAACCCCTTTTCTAATAAGTCCTTCAATTGCTCCTTTAACTCCCTCAACTCTGCTGGCGCCATTATGTATGGTGGAATAGATATTGGATGCGTATCTGGTAGTACATAAATCCCGAAATCGATCTCTCTATCTGGCGGAATCCCTGGAAGCTCATCCGAAAATACTTCAAGAAACTCATTCACAACCGGCACGGACTCGGGAGCAGGCACCTCTGAAGTGGTGTTCGCAACCCGGACCAAATGATAGACACACCCCTTTTTAATCATCTTCGAGGCCCTAAGGTAGGAAATAAACCTACTCTTCGGCACCACACCATTTCCCTTCCACTCAATAACTGGCTCATTAGGAAACTCTAGCCTCATGATTCTAGTTTGGCAGTCGAGTTTAGCGAAGCACGAATAAAGCCAGTCCATTCCCATAATAATATCAAAATCTACAATCCCAAGCTCAATAAGATCGGCCGTGGTGACGTGACCATATACCGTGACAACAGAATTCCTATAGACTCGCGCGGCAGTAATAGAATCACCACCCGGAGTTGATACACAGAATGACTCATGAAGTTGTTTGGGTTCTATCCCAAAACGTGAAGCAATAAACGGGGTAACATAAGACAAGGAGGACCCCGGATCAATAAGAGCATAACAATCAAGTGCTTGAACAGTCAGAATACCTGTAACAACATCTGGAGAAGCCTCCGCGCTCTGGAGACCACATAAATCATAGAACCGGTAGGGTCCACCTCTACCTCGAGCTCCACCCCTAACTGCACCACGCCCCGCTGGAACTGGAGGACGCCCTGAAGATGTGGCGACTGAGGAACCGGATGATTGAGCAAATCCACTAACCCTACCCTGATTGGGCGCACGATAATCCCGCTGAATATGACCTCTCACTCCACACCCGTAGCACACCAGGATATCCAGATAACAAGAATCGGTATTGAACCTCCCACACTTAGGGCACGGAGCCCTCCCCTCCTGCTGGAACCTCCTTCAAGGGCGACCTGACTGATGGGGCCTCCTGTTGTCTTATCCTGGCCCCCAGCGACCGATCTGCTGGAAACAGCGCACTGATGACGGTGCACTGTCTAAGGACTGTGCATAAGACTGGGATGGCCCTGATGACCCTCACCCATTAACTGGTCTCCCTCCTCCAACTGAACTCCCTGAGTGGCCCGCTGATCGGGCCCTGCTGCTACTCTCTCTCTCTCTCTCTGACCTTATCTTCAATTTCCTAGCCTCTGTAGCTTGGGCGAATCCCACAATCTTCCCATAATTAACATCTGAGTGCAAGGCAGCTTTAGAAGCTTCATTCACAACCAAGGGACTAAGGCCCTGAACGAAACGTCGAACTGTGGCATCCATAGTCGACACCAAGTGAGGAGCATATTTAGACAACCGCACGAACTCCATGTTGTACTCCCACACACTCATGGTGCCCTGTCTAAGGACCTCAAACTCTGTAGCACGGGTTTCCATAGTCTCGGCAGGCAAGAGGTGATGCATAAAAGCATTCACAAACTCGTCCCATCTCGTCGGAGGACTTCCCTCCCCTCGGGAATCCTCCCACATCTCGAACCAGGAATATGCTGCTCCCCTCATCCTGTACGAAGCTAACTCAACCCCCTCTGTCTCTGTAGCCTTCATAACCCGAAGGGTCTTTTATATCTCATTAAAAAAATTCTGTGGATCGGCCTCTGGATCTGTACCTAAGAACTCTGGAGGGACAACCGCAGAAACTGGTTGACTCTGGAGCCGGCGGAATCTCCCTGTCCGTTGGAGGACGCAGGGGTAGCATGAGATCTTTGGGCTTGAGCGGCCACCAACTGAGGCAACATATGAATAACTCCTCTAAGGTCCCCATCGGACGTACCGGACCGGAAGCTGGAACTGTAGAGGGGTCAGGAATATCAGCGAGAGGGATAGCAGCACCCACCGCCGCCACAGGAACATAATTGCTTTGATCCGGAATAGAAAGTTCAGGTTGATTCAAGGTCAGGGAGTCACTCTCACCCTCACTATCTGGTAGAGAATTCACAGCCACACCCGGGGTGGCATTGGCCTCAAGGCTGAGTCGAGCTCTCTTCTTTGGTTCCATTACTAAAAATTTCAGAACAAAGCACGAATTAGGCAAGGATAATTTCACTTTCCAGTTCACCGCACGATATAGAATAACAATGAAAGGGTAATTTCCTAAATGTCCATGTATCCCCCTAATTATAGATGTGGTCGACAACACACCGATAAGAAGGGCTCTACTAGACATGGCTCTGAGACATCCTAGGGCTCTTTAAAAACCTTAGGCTCTGATACCAAGTTTGTCATGCCCCAAAATCGAGGGATGAGACCGGCGCCAAACCGGGTGAACCCAGTCAAGCGGACCTGGATTGCCTTTCCTGCCCAACGTATTACCCCGCGTTCATAACATGCATTATTTTGCGTGAGTTAGCCCATTTTAGTTTCAAAGTACATTGTACAACATATCTCAATTTGTTTCCTCTTTTAGAATTTCAACGGTTGATATCCAAACATACATAATACATTCATAACTTTCCAACATGATCCACGGTTCCGACTACGTAATGTTACTACACAAAAATACATATATACACCCACATCATGTCTACGGAGCCTCTACGAATACTGGGGATTTTACATAACTTGCCGGTAATAAGGCCACGGCTATACCTTTAGAACATAAGCAAAAGAGGGTGGTATAATCCACACATGGCCCCGAGGAGAAGAGGGACTCACAACAACTGCTGAAGAGATGAAGAGGAGGTACCACTAACGGCGGGCTGAGCTATATGCTATGGAACCACCTACATCCATATAAAAGATGTAGCGCCCCCAGCAAAAGGGACGTTAGTACTGTGGAATAGTACTAGTATGTATGAACAAACTTTATCCCAAGTACAATCAACAATACATAGATAAGAGACAGTAATAGAACCAACAACCATTGCGCATGGAAATAACAACCAAAATCAACAAGTTTCACAATTCCCCCTTTTTCCTTTCCAACACCACCATAATCAAGAATTTCATCGATTTTCATTTCTATAGTGATAATGATAACATTCCACCCTTATTACCTCGGCCACCCTTATCACCACAACCCACACCTTATTACTTCGTGTTACGGCGCGCAACCCGATCTCACCTGACAAATCATATTTCATAACAACAATCCCAATCAATTACATGACAAGAATCTCATTTCAAGGAACAAAATTCATATCAACAACTCGTTTATTTGGGCTCAAGGCACAATGATTCCCATTAAGCAGTAATACATTCCCACATTTGGGAACATTAATATTCTTTCATTCGCTAACACATGCTTTCATGTCAACACCCTTAAGCATTTACAAGCCTTGCACATAATAAAGTGGGCACATCAATCACCTTTCAAAATCTCATATAACACAGTAGTGTGGCAATCACTAAGACAATCAGTTCACATATTTTCATACAAGGTACACATAACGTATGCTCGTCACAACAAGGGGATTCTACAAAGGTTAAAGTTAGCCATACATACCTGGAGTCGAAATCCCTTTTTAACATTTACTCACAAATCACAGAACCGACTAGTACCGTCAATCTAGTTCACAATTAAACATATTCAACTCAGAATTGGAAATTATGCTTACAATTCAGACTCTCTTAAGCATTTTGCCGAACACTATGTGACCCCATTAGATTACCAATCCCGTCTTTGTGAAATGTACCCCAACCTACTCCCTCTTACTAGATTAATACAATTATTAAACATGCATGCAGGGTCTTACTTAATATTTTCAAGAATCAATCCATGTTAATCCTTCCTTTGTTTAAAATAAGAAAATTAATGGAATAAGGGTTGGGAACCCTTACCTGCTAGAATGAGGAAGAAGAATATTACTCAAAATATCAAGCCTAAGGGACTTTGAAAATCAAATTGATGGAAGAACCACTTTCTCTCTCAAGAACTCTCCTTTACTTCTCTCTATTTTGTTTAGAAAACTTGTTAAAATGAAGGGGTGGGGTGTTTTAATGAACTAGGGGGTCGGGTTTTAAAATAAAAAAAAATTAGGATCCCGACACAGTAATGCGGTCAGGCGATCGCATTCATGACATGCGGTCCGTGGACCGATTTCAGAATGGCCCTCAAGATGGGCCAAACTTTAAAAACACATTGTGCAGGTATGCGACCACTATGCGGTACGCATATACGTTATGCGATCGCATAGTGCGTCGCATAACCTCCCTCACCAAAAACCAATGGGCAAGAATGTGACAACTATGTGGTCCGCATAACCAGAATGCGATCGGATTCTGGACCGCATAGTTGTCCTTAATTTGGGCAGTGGCCTGCCCAGGTATGCGACCATTATGCGGTCCGCATACAAGTTATGCGATCGCATAGTGCGTCGCATAATGCCCAACTTCTGGAAAATTACATCTTTCAACTTCTGGTGTGCTTTTATTCAAAATAGTTCCATTTTAAGGATTTCTACAGTTATAACAACTCGGGGACTTATTCGGGCATTATCTTAAACAAGCAATTTTACGGGTCCTTACAAACATACATACCAATTACAATATTCACGATACGGAATCACGATTACGATTAAATCCAACATCTACCCAAAACATATTCACCACCCACATAAGTGTCTACGGAGCCTCTTAGAGTATAGAGAAATAAACATAGACCTGTTGGCGACAAGGCCCCGGCTATACCTCAAAAAGGGACAACATGTACAAAGGAGATCAACATGTAACTACACATGACCCGAGAGGAAATGGGGCTCACCAGAACTGCTGAAAGGAGGAGGAGAAAGCACCACTATCGTCGATCGATGCTACTTGCAACAGAACCACCTACATCCATTTAAAAAGATGTAGCGCCCCAGGAAAAAGAGACGTTAGTACAATTGAATAGTACTAGTATGTATGAACAAACTTCACTTTAAGTAGAATTAAATAGTACACAAGTAGAAGACAATCATGGAAATCAAACAACGCTGCACAGAAATACAGAGAACACAAATGAGAGTCTCACAGTTTCTTATTCAAATTTCCTCCTGTTGCGGTACGCAACCCGATCCCATCGTACAATCATATTTCACCCCTTATTCCTTCTCAACAAACCACCCTTATTTCTCATGTTGCGGCGTGCAACCCGATCCCACCGTACATCACATCGCATCCTTGTTCCTTCTCTACATGCCATCCTTATTCCCTGATTGCGGCGCGCAACCCGATCCCACTAGACATTGTTTAAATAAGAAACAACAAGCAACAACTCAATCACAAGAATTTATATCACCAAGAGTATAAGTTCATAGCAACCGGAGAACTAGGTGAAATCAAGGGGCACAATAACCTTTACAAAAACAATGAGACATATAAGGTACGCCATAACCATTTAACTTAATTAAATCAATTCACATTTCTTTCCCATCATTTACTACATAGGCTTTGGCACTTGGATACATTTAACAATTGAGTTCATTACCATTTTCATTCATTTAGAAGCATTATCCTTCATATGGATAAGTTCCAACATATGATGAATTTTGCACATGATAGGATAAGCATCAGTAATCATATTTCACATTTTTGAGTAACATGGTGACATGGTAAACAACTAAGACAATCAGAGAACAAAATCTTATGCCTCAACACTTTAGAACAATCAATCCAAATATGATCAAGCAAGGAACTCATGCCAAATGCTCGGACACTAGCGTGACGATTCTACAAAGATTAAAGTTAGCCATACATACCTCGATTTGAGATTTTTCCTTAGATTTCTATCACAATTCACCGGACCTTCTAGCACCTTCAATCTAGTTCACAATGTGGCAAAATTGACTTTAGATTTACAAATAATGATCATGTCTTGAACTCACTTGAGCGTTTTATCAAACACTCGGTGTTCCTTTAGATTAAATGGCCTCTTTTTAGTGAAAGATTACTCTAACACATTTCCCTTTACTAGGTTATGACTAGTTGGTTACATGCATGCAAGATTCCTACCCCCATCTTCATGAACTCACCTAACCATGTTTCATTTTAACAAAAATATGGAAACTAAGGTTGATGGGGTAGAAGCTTACCTCTTGTAGTGAAGAAAATGGTGCCCTACTTGATCAAATCCAGGCCTGAGTAGTGATGGTGGGTCAAATTAATGAAGTTGGGACTCTCTATCACTAGAACCCACTCTCTCCTCTCTATTTTATCAGAAAATATTTAAAATTATGAGGGATGGGTGTTATATTAGGCTGGGGGTCCGGTTTTTAAAATTAGGAAATAGGAGCCCCGATGCAGGTTTGCGGTCCCAAATGTGATCGCATTCTGGTTATGCGGTCCACAAATCTGCCGGAGTATTGGCCTTTAGCTTGGCCAAAAAGAAAAGGAATCTGCCCGGGTATGCGGTAACTATGCGGTCCGCATACCTGTTATGCGATCGCATAGTGCGCTGCATAACTCCCTCTGCAAAAACTCAAGTGCAATTATGCGAAAACTATGCGGCCCATATACATGATATGCGATCGCATTTTGGGCCGCATAATTTTCCTCAAAATGGACAACAATATGTCCAACTATGCGACCATTGTGGCATAGTGGACCGTAGATTCGCACAACTTGAAAAATTCTATCTTTTAAGTCCTGGGGTACTTTTCACTCAAAAAAAGGTCTGATTTAAGAATTTCTATAGTTATATCAACATGCGGATCTATCCGGGCATCATTTTTAGTTAAGAATTCTATGGGTCTTTACATCCTCCCCCACTTAAGATCATTCGTCCTCGAATGAATGAGCAACAGTAGTCACGCGACATAGAAAATTGTCAGTTGCTCACCCAAGAAAGCATGGAATGAGCAACAGTTGTCACACGACATAGAACATTGTTAAGTTGCTCACAAAAGAAAAAGAAAAAGGAAAAGAAGAAAAATGAGAGAGTCTTACTAGTGAAAACCCTCACGGGCACTGTAAGGTGATTGTAAGCAGAGATGAATAAATGAGAGAGACTTGTTGGTGAAAATCCCTCGTGGCACCACTAGTCGAAAGTGAGTCGTGAAGCCGATGCGAAGAATTGGTATAAACAAGCCCGACTTCAAAGATCATAGGAATGATAAAAGAAAAGGTTAGATCAGTTTGATAGATCGGCCTTTATGTCAAAAATTCATGTCATGATCATTAAGGCTAGTTACCGCAAAATCAATAAAAAGAAAAAGGAAAAAAAAATCTTCCTTTTGTCCTTCTGACAGGGGCATTTCTTGTCAATATTGTTTCTTTGCATCATTGTGCCCCTTCATTCTGAGTCACTCCTGGTCAAAATAAGCAAGAAAAGATTTCAAAATCTGCTATCAGCTTTTCAGTTGCACAAAGTGAATTTGGCCAGCACATTCAGTTTTTACAGTCAACATATGCATTGAGGATTCATGCAAATGCTTCCCCCCAAAAAAGACTCTTGTCAGCCTACTTGGCGCAAGAAAAGATAACTGATGATTCTCTCTGATAGACAAATTTCTCCAAAAGGCAAGAAGCCAATTAAGATATCAAAAAAGGTCGCCTAAGCAAATATCTCCTGTTGGGATAAGGCTGACTGAGCCAAAAATACAAAAGGCACTGGGTGTGAAATAATCAGGGTTGATCCAGAGCAAAAGTCTCTTGAAACCGACTCAAGTTGATTGAGCAAAAGCCTAGTTGCCTAAGACTCAAGACAACAAACCGACCACCACTTTTAAAAACTAACAAAATTTCTTTGTTTGAAACATGAACAAAACAATGCAAGGAAAGTGGTTCCAAAAAAAAAAGAGAAGAGCCGACAAACGTAAGTTTCTCAAATCTTTGCCTTTATTTGTCTTGCTAGTGTGCATAAAAATTTTCCATTGCTCTTTTCAAATTTTTCCTCCAAGGATAAAAGTCCTAGTCTGATGGATTTTCTTCCGATCAAAATCTTAGTATGATGAATCTTTCTCTTAAGATAGAAGACCTAGTCTGATGAACTTTCTCCTAGGATAAAAATCTTAGTATGATGAATCTTTCTCCTAAGATAATAAAAAATGGACCTACTCTGATGAATTTTCTCCTAGTATCAAAATTTTAGTCTGATGAATATTTCTCCTACGATAGAAAACCTAGTCCGATGAATTTTCTCCTAGGATCGAAATCTTTGTCTGATGAATCTTTCTCCTAAGATAGAAGACCTAGTCTGATGAACTTTCTCCTAGGATCAAAATATTAGTCTAATGAATCTTTCTCCTAAGATAACAAAAAAACCTAGTCTGATGAACTTTCTCCTAGGATCAAAATATTAGTCTAATGAATCTTTCTCCTAAGATAACAAAAAAAATGTCACGACCCAAATTCTTACTCGGGTCGCGATGGCGCCCAACTTCGGAGTCAGGCAAGCCAACACCAGTTTACTAACGAGATTACTTTATTCATTTGGATGTTCAAGTACTTGTCAAATATTAAGTTAGGAAAAATCCTTTAAAGAAAACAGTCAAGTGTTTCTACCTGATTAAATGAAACTCAGAAGATCGTTTGCCAACATATAAAATATAGCAAAATACTAGGAAAACCAACTACGTGTGCCAAGACCTAGTGTCAAAGGTCCACAGGCGACTAGTGGAATATAAAAAATAGATAAATTAAATGTAAAAATGTCTGAAGGGGTAGACAGAAATATCCAAAACTAATAGAAACTCCACAGTGCTGCTGAGGAACGCCAGGAAGAGCAGCTCACCATGTAGTCTAATCCAGATAGTACCCTCAGGATCGCTCTCCGGTATGATAACCAGATACACCTGCCTCAGAACCTGTACAATTAAGTACAGAAGCGTAGCATGAGTACATATAAACAAATATGTACCCAATGAGAATCCCGTCTAAACTCGAAGAAGTAGTGACGAGATGTAGACGTGATACTTACTAGGTTCAATAACAAATAATATAATTCAATAAGTCTAGAAAGGAATAGTACTCATGGAGATCTCTACGACATGAAGTATCAATTATATAAAACTGCGATTTATTCTCATGAGTCAAATAGAAATTATCACAAAAATCCCAAGTTCCTCTTCCACATGAAGCAATTTATTTAATAATAACAAATCTCTCAGTCAAATACATAGCACATAGTATGCCGAAGCGTATAGCGGAAGCGACGCAAAAATAAATGTGAACTACCGAGGGTCGAACTGCTCGAACCATAGATGCATCATCCCCGCTCGCGAATCGATCATGCGACGCGATTGACATAATTAAAAGTCTACCCCGCTCACGAATCATACATGCAACACAGGTGCTCGTATACATACACAACATTATCAGGAAATTCAGGAATTTATCATGGATTATACTTGAACACACAGATTTAAGCATTTAAACTTACACATAACTTACTAATACCCTCATGTCAATTTCAAAGATAATAAGCAACTAGGAACACATGTAAAGATACAGGTAAGGCACATAAAGGCATGCTTGTGAATCCTAAATTCTACCCGACATAATATAGTAGTAGCTACGCACGGACTCTCGTAACTTTGCGCGTGCGTAGCCCCCACAAATAAGGATAATTCAATAATTTACATTTACCTATGGGGACAATTCCCTCTTACAAGGTTGGAAAGGAGACTCACTTCGCGTAAAACCTACTTCCCGGGTCAAGAACGTGCCTGAAACTCCCAACTCGTCACCCAAGGACTCAAAACTAGTCAAATGATATATAAATACGTCAATATACACTCAAGAGTATGAAATTCTCCTATTAGTTTAGTTAATTCATCCTACTTGAAAATCCCAAAATACATCCCCGGGCCCACATGCTCAGATTCCGGAAATTTTTGAAGAAAACACTCACCCATAGCCTAAGGATCATTAATATATAGTTTTTGTATGATTTCATGGTAGATAAGTGGTGAAATTCTCTAAAGTTCATCAACCCTAGGTTTCCACTCTAACCCCTTTGATTTGCACTAATTGGGTGTTAATCTACCTAAGATTTGATGTAAACCAACATTTAAATGGAAATTACTTGCCTCTTAGTAGCTAGGCCAAATACCCTCTTGTGAGCTCTCAAAATCGCCTATGGTGGAGAAGAAATGGTGAAAAATGGTTAAGTCCCGTATTAAATGAGCTCACTGCCTTCGGTGATCTCGCACCTGCGGCTCGAGGACCGCACCTGCGAGCCAAGGCTCGCACCTGCGGAAGTTGGCAAGGAGGCTGGGGATCGCATCTGCAGAGGAATTTCCGCACCAGCGAATCCGCTCTTGCGGATTTGGACCATCTCCCCGGGGGCCGCATCTACGAGGCCTTGACCGCAGGGGCGGTCTCGCACCTGCGATCTGGGCAACCACACCTGCGATCACACTAGACCTGGTGCACCAGCAACTGAAGCTGCTGGTTTTTGGCCCCGTTTGGTGGCCGGGAGGTACCTTGGCCAACCCGATCCCCCTGTGAAATTGTACCAACAAGTCCTAAATCATATTACGGACTCCCTCGAGCCTTCGGAACACCCAAAACTACGCTAAAACTCAAAATCACACCTCAAAACCCCTAGAATCAAACTTAAGAAAATTCAAGTTCTTGAATTCGGTTTCAATGCGCCGAACCGACCTATACTACTCAGAATGACACCAAAATTTTCCGGCAAGTCATAAATTACATAACGGAACTATTCCTGGTCACGGAATTCCGTTGGGACCTCATAACATAAAAACATGTTCTAAACCAAATTATGAACTTAAGGAAACTCTATTTTTGCGATTTGGCGTCGAAACATTCCCGGGTCATCTAAAACCCATTCCAGACATACACACAAGTCCAAAATCATCATACGAAGCTACTGGTACCGTCGAACTCGATTCCGAGGTCATTTACTCAAATTGTTGACCGAAGTCAAACTTGGCCTTAAAAGCCAACCTTAAGAAACCAAGTGTTCCTATACTTCCCTAAACACTTCCAGATCCCAAACCACCCATCCCCGCGAGTCATAAATCACTATAAACCTCTAGGGAAGTCTTATTTAAGGGAACGGGGTCTGAATACGCAAAACGACCGGTCAGGTCATTACAAAAAACTAGTCTGATGAACTTTCTCGTAGGAACAAAATCTTAGTCTGACGAATTTTTCTCCTAAGATAGAAGTCCTAGTCTTATGAACTTTCTCCTAGGATAGAAATCTTAGTCTGATGAATCTTTCTCCTAAGATAACAAAAAAGGGACCTAGTCTGATCAATTATCTCCTAGGAACAAAATCTTAGTCTGATGAATCTTTCTCCTAAGATAGAAGACCTAGTCTGATGAACTTTCTCCTAGGAAAGAAATCTTAGTATGATGAATCTTTCTCCTAATATAACAATAAAAAAGGACCTAGTCTGATGAATTTTCTCCTAGGATTGAAATCTTAATCCGATGAATCTTTCTCCTAAGATAGAAACCTAGTCTTATGAACTTTCTCCTAGGACAACAATCTTAGTCAGATGAATCTTTCTCCTAAGATAACCAAAAAATGGCCTAGTATGATGAATTTTCTCTTAGGATAGACGTCTTAGTCTGATGTATCTTTCTCCTAAGATAAGAAAACCTAGTCTGATGAATTTCCTCCTAGGATAATTTTAAAAAAAAAAGAGAAAAAAATAGTTTAATTATGTCCTAAAAAAATATGCATTGGTGCAATTTGTTTAAAGGAATGATTTTCTCAAATAAATAAAAAATTGAAAAAAAAAAATTGAAAAAAAAAAATCCTTCTTGGATCGTTTTAGCAAAGGGTATACAATTCCCTGGTTTCGTTTTCCAACACAGGGTCTCCACTCCATAGTTGATGCCAGCATAGCATGATGCCAACATACGATCTCCACTCCCTAGTTGATGCCAACATAGGGTCTCCACTCCCTAGTTGATGCCAGCATAACCTGATGCCAACATAGGCTCTCCAATCCATAGTTGATGATTTTCCAACATAGGGTCTCCATTTCATAGTTGATTCCAACATAGGGTATACAATCCCTAGTTGATTTTATTTTCCAATATAGGGTATACACTCCCTAGTTGATGGTTTTCAAGCATAGGGTCTCCAATCCCTAGTTGATGAGTTTCAAACATAGGGACTCCACTCCCTAGTTGATGCCAACATAAGTTGATGCTGACATAACTCGATGCCAACATAGGGTCTCCATTCCTTAGTTGATGTCGGCATAACCCGATGAATCTCATTTCCAGACACCGGCATAACCCAGTGATCTTTTCTTGACGACAGCATAACCTATCAATTCTCTTCCATCATAGGGTCTCCAACCCCTAGTTTATTTTACCTTTGGGCATAGGGTATCCACTCCCTAGTCTACAATAACTCCGGGTGCACTTTTTCCGGCTTTTCACCGCTTTCAATAATAAAGTAGTACAGATTTCCTTACAATAACTCACAAAACTTTCCTAGTGAAAACTTGGGCAGAAAATTTTGTTCGTTTGCTTTTTGATTTTGTACAGATTGCATTTTTAGGACAATGGGTTCGAGACGACCAAAAGAAGATGTCTCAATTCAGAATAAAAGAAAAGAAGAAAAAGAAAAGAGTTCAACCCCAAAGTGCAGAAGCGGGAAAGACGTGGACTATTCAGGACGAGATTGAAGTCAATCGTTCTGTATATCTTGCCTTGATCCGAAAAGCTGAAGAAGATTTAACCAACACCTACAACGAACAAGCATCAAGATTCAGATCGGAGTTTGTATAAAGAAGCAGCCAAGACTCAAGATGAAGCTTCAGAAGACCCGTAGATAGGAATCTTGTAACTCATAGCTGATAGGCTTAGTTAGTCTTTTTCATTTGGATTTTGATGTAATAGCAAGACCATGAACCGGAGCCTCGGACGGAACCTCGCTCGACTCTCGAACTCATCACCCCATCACTCCAAAACTTCCAGAACTACACTGACCTCATTCCTTTATAGCCAAAGATATGTAGGCAACCTCTGAAGCAAGGTTCGGTCAAACATTTTTCAAAATGCTTCCAAATGGAGTACCAAAGGGGCCAGAAATTGCTCGTGGTTGCTAACTTTATCTTTGCCCGAAAACCCTTCATGTTCTCGAGCAAGAGGGGCAGCTGTGAACACCCATTTTTTGTCCCGCATGGAAATTACTCCTAAAAATGATCAAAAAATAACTTTTAATGAATTTTAGGAACTTTTCTTTATTCAGTTGCATTTC
Source organism: Nicotiana undulata (assembly GCA_005239495.1). NCBI lineage: Eukaryota > Viridiplantae > Streptophyta > Magnoliopsida > Solanales > Solanaceae > Nicotiana > Nicotiana undulata. The sequence continues at coordinate 36,421 of ML251171.1, read as the reverse complement.
ATGCATGTTTAATATTTTAAAATCATAGAAAAATCATAAAAATTGTCACATTTTTTCATTTCATGTAATCTTAGGTTTAATTTACATTTTTAGAAATTAATTACCCTTTAATTGATAGATTAATATATAAACGTCACAAAAAATATACATTAGCTTAATCAATTAGTTTATTTAATTAGTTAAAATGTTAATTAGGTCATTTTGATAAAAGAAATTTAATTAGTAATAAGATGACTATTTTTTAAAGATAAAATTTGCCCTTGTTTCAAATTGGACTAATTTCAGGGCCCAAAATCTCAGGCCCAACCAAATTCCCCACATTACAAAGAACAAAACAACTATGAGGACCGCATAGTGGTCGCATACCTGGATAGCCTGCGGTCCAATTTGAGGACAACTATGCGGCCCAAGATGCGATCGCATTTTGGGAATGCGGACCGTATAGCTATCGCATCCTTGCACCTCTATTTTTTCGGAGGAGGTTATGCGACGCACTATGCAATCGCATAACAGGTATGGAGACCGCATAGTGGTCGCATACCTGGGCAGTCCGTTTTCCATTTCTGCCCATTTGAGGGCCATTTATGTGACAGGAATGTGGACCGCATAGCAGGAATGCGATCGCATTCCTGACCGCATTTCTTGTGTCGGGGCAGCTTTTTCTTTATTTTTATAACCCGACCCCATTTCGATATTTAGGCCTATGGGCTTCATTTGGGGTCATTTCCTACTGATATTTAGAGAGAGTTGAGAGCTATGTAGAGAAAAGAAGAAGGAACCTAGCCTTCCAATCACAAAATCTTGCTCAAGTCCTCAAGAATTAAGGAAGATAACCACTAGATTGTCCTCCATCCGGGTAAGTTCTACTTCCAAGACTTCATATAAGGGATTATGAGTTCAAAATATTTTGTGGGGTTAGAAATAAGCCATGCATGTAATGCTAAGTTGTAGTATGTAATATTAATGAACTAATTTGGGTACTCCATGCTAAAATTGGTTGAGGGGAGAAGGGATTTCCATTTTTCGGACCTTGCAATCCATTTCACGTGTTAGGTGTTTGATGCAATTCCTAAGAGAGTCACAGCATGAGAAATCTTCCTAATTATTAATCAATTTCCTCTATCTCCTTATAGATTACTATTGCTAGAGGTGTTGGTGTATTGTAGAAACTTAAGGAAAGCTCAACCAGGAATGTTGGCTAAACTTTCTCCTTCAGGATGAAAATCCCTAATGTTTTCCAAAGGTTTAAGTATAATCGGCTCGAAATTCCTAATTTATAATTCGGGTCATCCCGTATGAACTTACAAACTTGAATATTTCAAATGAGCTTATTTTCTAAAGATAGAGATTTAAAGTATGGCTTGTTATTATAATGGTATGTCTTTGAGTCGTATTCTTAATGAAAAAGTAGTACACCATTGGGGTGAGGAAAACTCGGTATGCTTCATACTCCTAATAGCTCTTATGTGTGCTTAATGACTTGATTGAGTATGTTTCGTTGTTGATAATCTATAAAGGTGTTGAAATGAACTCAATGAATTGGGAAAGAATAATTCAAGAATAATTGGAGTATTTCTTGTTTATTGATTTGGTGTGTGTTTCTATTGCTAGTTGGTATGCCCTAATCTTTTAGAAGAAACCTTTTGTGCTTAAAGTTTCAATTGCTGAGGAACTTTATATATATGATTTTCTAAAATAATTTATATGTTGGAAATGAGTGGTGATCCTTGAAACTAAAAGAAGGGAAAGTATGGAATACGAAATACGGCCATCGTGCCATGTATAGAGAAACTTGAAAAAGGACCAAAGAGAAGAGGAAATATTGCTATCGTGAGGGGTTGTCAATGCTAATAAATATTTGTACAATGTGAGGGATTCTGAGATTGATACATTTCTACTTATGTGTTACCTTTGTGTGCAAACTAACTAAAAATGTTTTTGGGAGTATCATTAGCAAAATCGAGGAAGGGTGGGTCATAAGGCTCATACTTGAAACTACACGTGCCGGTGTAGGAGTGGATTGTGGATTGTGATGGTTCCCCTTGATTGGGATGAAATTGGTACCTGTGAATTGGAAAATGAATGAGATCAACCCACACGGCATATGTGGGGAGGCGGCTTAGCTGATCAGGTTGAGATCAGACTCCATGTTGCGCACATGGTGGTACTACTCCTGTAACAACTTTCTTTCGCATCATATGTCAAACCACATTGTCCGTGGGGAGATGGCCTAGCCGATCGGGCGTGATCGTACGCCGAGCTAACAAAGGCGGTGGAATATCGGTGCTAATGATCTCCCAGCCAAAAGTGTATATATATATATATATATATATATACATATGTAAATATTATTTTCGTATACCGAAAATTCGTTATGTTTCAATTGGCTATTTGAATATTGTTGGTTGTGACTTGTTGTTTCTATGTGTTGTATTTGCCTCTATGGATACTCCACTTGAAAGAGGATTTTTAGTTATACATGCTAGTACTATTCGATGGTACTAACTTCCTTTTTGTCGGGGGCGCTACATCCCTTTCATGGAAGTAGGTGACTCAATAGCTGGTAACGCGGACCGCAAGTGACAGTGCCTTCTCCTTCTCCGCACAGCAGTTTTGGTGAGCTCCGCTTCCTCCCGTGTTCAAGTGTAGTGTTTGTTGTATTTCTTTTGTACAAGACACTAAATTTTGAAATATAGTCGGGGCCTTGTCACCGGCATTTTTATAATTCTCCTCAGTTGTATTTAGAGGCTTCGTAGACAGGTTGTGGGTGGTGTCGGGTATTGAATTAAATTAGAAGTATTTGTATTTTGGCAAATATGTTTTTCATCATATCTACAAAGAATGTAATATTCTGGATATCATGCTTGAGATTTCTAATGAGAACAAAAATTAAAGATAATTAAATATTTATAAAATATGATTGATAGAATTTACCTCCTCGATGTTCATAAGCTAATTTTGGGTAGAATGAAACCTAGCAGGCTTGCTCAGTCGGGTTCTACTCGGTTGAGCGCCACTCGCGCTCCTTGGTTTTGGGGCGTGACAGGTCACGCTACATCGCTTCAAGGAATGGAACTTAAACCATATACCTCGAGAGCAGAATAGTGAGGCTGACGCCCTCACAAATCTAGGGTCATCTGTCGAAGAGGATGATGTACTCCCGGAAGCCGTTGTTCAGTTCACAAGGTCGGCGATCAAAGATAGCCACGCCGAAATCAACTCCACCAGCCTGACCTGGGATTGGAGAAACAAGTACATAAATTATTTGAAGGACGGAAAGCTTCCTTCGGACTCGAAGGAATCAAGAGCCCTACGAATCAAGGCAGCCAGATTCTCCCTCGACGAGAACAACACTCTGTACAAGAGAACCTTCGACGGGCCCCTGGCAGTATGCCTAGGGTCGGGTGGCACATATTACGTGCTTCGAGAAATCCACTAGGGCACCTGCAGGAACCACTCTGGCGCCGAATCCTTAGTCCGAATGGTGATCAGGGCAGGTTATTACTGGGACAGTATGGAAAAAGATGCTAGGGAGTTCGTCCATAAATGCGACAAATGTCAAAGATTTGCGCCCATGATTCATCAGCCCGGTGAACAACTGCATTCGGCCCTATCACCATGGTCGTTCATAAAATGGGGGATGGATATCGTCGGACCACTACCAACGGCACAAGGTAAAGCCAGATTTATTCTGTTTATGATTGACTATTTCATTAAATGTGGAAGCACAAGCCTTCAAGAAGATAAGAGAAAAAGAAGTTATCAAGGGGAAAATAGAGAGAAATGTTTCCCAAAGTCCTATGGGCATATCGAACCACTCCGATGTCAATCACGGGGGAGACGCCATTCTCTCCGGTGTATGGATCCGAAGCTCTAATACCGGTCGAAGTAGGGGAACCAAGCGCCAGATTCCAGCATGCTACGGAGGATTCAAACAATGAGGCCATGACCATGACCATCGAATTGCTTGATGAGAAACGATAGGCTTCACTAATTTCGGATGGCTGCGCAAAAACAAAGGATCGAGAGATATTATAACAGGAGAAAAAACCTCCGACACTTTGGAGTGGGGGACTTAGTCCTAAGAAAGGTTACTTTGAACACTCAAAACCCTAATGAGGGGAAGCTAGGACCGAGCTGGGAAGGACCGTATTGTGTCCTGGGGGTGATAGGCAAAGGATCATACAAGCTCGGCACTTTGGAAGGCGAGCAGCTCCCGAGCAATTGGAACATATCCATGCTCAAATGATACTACTGCTAAGGTAATCTTATGACCCTGTCTCTTTTCACTTACCCAAAAGCTAATCTCCCACAGGCATCCGGCGAAAGACTCCAGAACATCCACCAATTTCAAAGGGCCCCTAGCTCGATAGACGCGTTGCACTCTTTTCCTTCGATCGGGTTTTTCTCCCAAAAAAAGGAGGGGGGATGGGGTTTACCAAAAAGGGTTTTTAATGAGGCAATATTTATGCGTCCGCCAGAAAGAACTTATACAAGCATTCGAGGTTTCTCTCTAAGAAATCCCGACCGCTGAAGGACACAACCGGGGGGGGGGGGGGGGGGGGGGGGGGGGGAGGGACGCCCCCGCAAAACAAGTCAAAGTAAGCCGAAGAGGGTTTTAGCAGGAAAATAATGTAGCAAGTCAAACGGTCGAATGAGTTGTGCCCGCATAAGAGAATAGAGCCCTCGACGACGAAAACGTATATGCTTGTATCAAATAATGAAAGGAATGTTTTATCATCATAACATTTTGCAAATTCAAGAAACGGTTATCATTAACAATCAATTTATCAAGATCTGAGGTTGTAAGATCCCAAGAGGGTAACCTCGGATATGTTTAAAACAGTAACTCCTACGGGCATGTCAGATAGTGTACTCAAATAACAAGACACGGTCCCGACTTCAAAGCCAAGACTATATATTTGCACTTGTAAGACCCCTAAAAAGGCATACCCTCGGATATAGATACCGAGGATATGATACTCAGGACTAAGGGCTTCGGCCATACAAGGCGACTCTAGTCGATGGACTCCGTGCCAATAGGAACAGCAAGCGATTCGGGGACGCCCGACTATCGCCTTTAAACCAAACCTTCAAAATTATTTGAAAAAGAACCGGTTAAAATAATGCTACCTTTAGTGTAAGCAACAACTTCAAACATTTTCATATCGGCTCATATAAAAAAGTTTCAAACACTTTCATGTCAGCTCGAGAAAAGAGCTTCGACCATTTTCATGTTACCTCTCAAGGAAGAGTTTCAAACATTTTCATGTCGGCTAATAAGAAAGAGTTTTTTCCGTTCATTATAACGACTCATAATCGAGGTTCTTTGGGACCGTCGAAGAGACAGATGAACGCGAAAAAGCTTTAAGTAAATTTTTTATCAGTGAAAACTACAACCATACAAAAAGTCGCGTAAGAGCCTTAAAGCCAGCGCAGAAAGGCCTACAGGCTAATTCAAAAACCAAAATGGTCGATTCTCTCGAGCCGTAACCCGGCTTTGGGACTAAGCCCAAAATGGTTAATTAAAGTCGCATAAGAGCCTTAAAGCCAACGCAGAAAGGCCTACGAGCTAATTCAAAAACCTAAAGGGTCGATTCCCTCGAGCCGTAACCCGGCTCGGGGACTAAGCCCAAAATGGTTAACTAAAGTCGCGTAAGAGCCTTACACCTAGCGCAGAAAGGCCTACGGGCTAATTCAAAAACCTAAAGGGTCGATTCCCTCGAGTCGTAACCCGGCTCGGGGACTAAGCCCAGGTTAACTAAAGTCCCGTAAGAGCCTTAAAGCCAGCGCAGAAAGGCCTACGGGCTAACTCAAAAACCTTAAGGGTCGATTCCCTCGAGCTGTAACCCGGCTCGGGGACTAAGCCCAAAATGGTTAACTAAAGTGGCATAAGAGCCTTAAAGCCAGCGCAGAAAGGCATGCGAGCTAATTCAAAACCTAAAGGGTCGACTCCCTCGAGTCAAAACCCGTCTCGGGGACTCAACCCGTAATGATTAACTAAAGGTCGCCTAAGAGTCTTGAAGTCAGCATGAAAATCCCACGGGCTAATTCGAAACTCGAAGGGTAGATGAGCTCGAGCACTAGCTCGGCTTGAAGAATCATGCCCAGAAGCTACCCGGATGCAAGCAGGCACTTATTCAAAAACGTTTTATTGAGCCTCTGGGCTATTCATATTTTTTTGAGCTTGAGTGAATACCGGCTCGACCCTCTATGACTAGAATGCTCACTCGAAAGCCATCCTCAAAACTCCTCGACGTACCTGAGTCAGGAAAAGTTTTTTACTCGAGGATTGGCGGCAGGCCATATTTGCTATGAAGAAATTGAGGCCAGACCCTCACCTAACTAAAAGGAACCCTAGCTCGAGAAAAGGGTTCAAAATTTTAAGAAGCATACTATCGGGCATGTTGAAGGCCCGATATTCGGGCCAACCAAACATGCTAATTTTTATAAAAATAAGATAGAACAAAGTTTAGCGTCGGATAAAAAAATATAAGGTGTTTTTATATTAATAGGAAATGCTTACAGAGCTCGCAAGGGAATCTACAGAACGACAAAGAAGCACTAAACAATGAAAGCCTAATCTACGGACAAAGGCCTATCCTCGAGTGACACACCCTCGAGGATCTCCTCATAAGGAACCCCATTTCAACCTCTCCAACCAGCGGCTTCGGACCTTCCTCTTTTCAAAACGGCAATAGGCGGACAACATGTTGTTCTGCCTCCTAGAAGCTTCCGCTTTTGGTGGGCTCGTCTGCACCAGTATTGGGAAGCCACGTTGCTGGACATTGAAACGGTGTGGGATGCAAATGCTAGTGGATGTTGCCTCCTCACCTCCCGGGAGGAACGAAGACGAGGTACCACATTCGGTTGGAGATAAGGGAGATGAGCAGCAGTATAGATCCTTCACACCTTCCGGCAGGGAAGGCACCCGATGCCATTCTCTTATCTCCTCATGCCGATAGCAGCAGTAACAATAACAACAACAACAACCCAATATAACCCTTGTTAGTATGGGATGACTTTGAGAAGAAAGTTATGGCTAGGCCCAAATGGCCACCGCCAAATAACTTTGCAAATATAGCTTTGCACCATAAAGATAGAAAAATAAAGATGTATGTGGAGAAGGAACAAGATCAAGGGTTGCTGAAGTAAGGATGAACGAAGTTTGAAGATCACGCAACCCCCTATTTATAGAAAGTCAGAAAACTTACTAACTACGCAATCAATGCTTTTTGGGGAAATCAATCGGCGGAGCAATCATCGCCATCCTTGAAAGAAGGAAGCGGCGGAGCAATCAATGCTCCCGAAAGGGCGGTCCGACGGGACATTTCGAATCTCTTGAAAAGTTAGCATCATGAGTATGACATCAGCATGAAGGGCCCGAACGGATTCGCGTCAGGTTTGTTTCTCATCATTTCATTATAAGAAACGCGGGGACTATCTGTGTAGGGCTAAAATTAAGATGGCCAATTTTATGTTCATTTTGACATTCGGTGGCTTATTTGCATAAGGTCCCAAGTATGACTCGAGGTCCAACCTCGAGTCTCCCTTGTGTTTGGCTTCGAGGTAGCATGAGCTCGGGGTTGGCATGAGGAGACGACTCGAAGATTGATGTAGACAGCCTTTCAACAAAGTACGAATCCGTACTTAGACATTAATTGGCCGAATCAGTCAAGATCTTTGTAATAAATATCAATGTACTATACTGATATCCCCCCTTTCTATATAAAGGGGGTCCTAGTCGTTTTGTAAGGAAAACACAAGACATAATATTGAATACACGGCACAAGAACATTCTCTGCATTATATCAAAACATTCTTTATTTCTCTTTACTAGATCATTTACTCACATTTACCGCTTTCATTACTTGATCCTCATTTATAGTTTATCATTGATCATAAATAGTGTATTCCAAGGCCAACAAGCATGTTATAACTCCATCGACTGTCCGACCCAGGCCCCGAACCTTGGTCTCAAGGATCCTCGAGGCCGACATCAAGCCTCCAACTTAAGGCATTCTGGTTTGCTTTTCTTCGGATTTCTAACTGCTTTCGCTATATTCTGTCCTTATGCACTTAGCTACAACTGTTCAATAGCTGGTATTAAGATAAATCAGGTACTTGTATAACCACTTAACCAAATATAATTGTAATTACCATTTTTCCGATAAATAGTAGTATAGAAGCTTGTGACTATATTGTGATCTTCCTGGTCTTTGGGGTTTATATTTGTACATGACGTGCGACTTCGTTATGATTACTTAAATTTTATCCTTTCTGTCTTTATTTATCAAATTTCTTAATTAAGTTTTATCCGCTATTTAGGCTTACCTAGTCATAGAGACTAGGTGCAGCCACGATACCTTTTGGAGGGTAAATCAGGTCGTGACAAGTTGGTATCGGAGCTTCTAGGTTCATAGGAGTCACAAGATGGTTTATTAGAATCTACCGAATCGGTATGGAGACGAATGTATCTATCTTCGGGAGGCTATGTAACTGTTAATAACAATCATATTATTTAGATTTCCTTGTCGTGCGAGTTATTGACATAAAAAATTCTAAAACTCTATTCTATTCTTTCTCACAGATAGTGAGGACCCGTACCTGGAGGACCAACGATCAGGCACTCGAGCCCCAAATCAGAGCCACCAGAGGTACGGGACAGGGTAGACTACAAGCACACGGTGAAGCCCGAGCACCGACGAGAGCAGCGATAGAGGAGCCCACATCAGCTCAAGCTGGAGGCTGGCTCAGGAGGTCCCTATTGCTACTCTAGTCCTCTAGGATACTTTGGCTCAGTTCATGAGCATATTCAGCACTCTGACTTAGGCTGGGCTACTTTCGATAGCCCCAGCCACATCTCAGGCAGGGGGGAGGGGAACAGACACCCGTAGCCTGCGCTCCTGAGTAGAGGGTTCATGTTGATCAGGCTCCAGAGTACATTTATATACTCCCAGTGATTCTCACTCAGCACGGGGCCATGGTAGCTGTTTCTGAGGCAGAGAAGCTCAGACTTGAGAGATACAAGAAGTACCACCCACCTACTTTCAGAGGACTAGCTTTAGATGACGCTCTGGGTTTTCTTGAGTTTTGTCATCGTATTCTCCGCACTATGTGCATTGTGAAGACGAGTGGGTTTTCTTTCACCGCTTTCCAGCTGAAGGGAGCCGCATATCAGTGGTGGCGTGCCTATGAGCTGAGTAGTCCGGACGAGGCAACTTCACTTACTTCGACTCAATTTCTAGAGACTTTTCTACGAGAGTATGTCCCTTCGAGCCTCAGGGATGCTTGGCACGCAGAGTTTGAGCAGATGCGCCAGGGTACTATGACTGTGTCCGAGTTTGCAGTCTATTTTAGTGAGTTAGCTAGTCATGCACCGGCTTTGGTTGCCACGATCAGAGAGAGGGTTCGTCGCTTCATCGAGGGACTCCACCCCAATATTCGGACCAGTATGGCCAGAGAGTTAGAGATGGATATCACTTATCAGCAGGCATTGAGTATAGCCAAAAAGGTAGAGGGCATGTTTTCCCGGGACAGAGAGGAGAGAGAGGCCAAGAGGTCTCGAGAGACTGGTCATTATTCGGGAGCTCGTGCACCATCAGCACGCTATGGTAGGGGTTTTGTGAGTCGCCTTGTTCATTCAGCTCTTCCAGTTGCTTCATCGAGGGACTCCACCCCAATATTTGGGCTAGTATGGCCAGAGAGTTAGAGATGGATATCACTTATTAGCAGGCATTCAATATAGCCATAAGGGTAGAGGGTGTGTTTGCTCGGGACAGAGAGGAAAGAGAGACCAAGAGGTCTCGAGAGACTGGTCATTATTCGGGAGCTCGTGCACCATCAGCACGCTATGGTAGGGGTTTTGTGAGTCGCCCTATTCATTCAGCTCTTCCAGTAGACAGTGGTATTCAAACTCCTAGTAGACCTCAGAAGCCTTATTATGCACACTAGTATGTTGTGTGCCTCCTACTCGAGGTGCTATTACTGGCCAGTCCAACATGCCAGTTCAGAGTTAGCCTCAGCGTCCTCTGACGGGTGTTTTGAGTGTGGTGACACTAATCACATGGTTAGAGATTTCCCCAAATCTAGGAAGGGTGCATCATCTCAAACTTATTAGCCTCCACGTGCTCCACCGAGTCCTCCCGCTATTCTTCCACCCGCAGCTACGACTCCACCTCCTCAGCCAGCTCGAGATGGAGGTCGAGGAGGTCGAGGTCGCCCTAGAAGGGGGAGTCCATATCGGGTACTATGCCCTTCCAGCCCGTTCAAAGGCTGTCGCTTCAGATTCATTCATCACATGTATCGTCCCTGTCTGTCATAGGGATGCATCAGTATTATTTGACCCAGGCTCTACGTATTCATATGTGTTTTCTTATTTTCCTTCACAATTTGGGATATCTCGGGATTCTTTGAGTTCCTATGTTTATGTTTCTACTCCCATGGGATATTCTCGTTGTGGACCGCGTATATCGGTCGTGTTTGATTGTTATCAGTGGTTTTGATAAAAGAGCTGATTTGTTATTACTCGATATGGTAGATTTCGATGTTATCTTGGGCATGGACTGGTTGTCGCCCCATTATTCCATTCTTGATTTTCATGCTAAGACCGTGAAGCTGTCTATGTAAGGCTTACCGATATTAGAGTGAAGAGGTACCTTAGTAAACTCCCCGCAGGGTCATTTCATTCATTAAGGCTCAGCGGATGGTTGAGAAGGGATGTTGTCACGACCCCGATTACTAACAGGTCGTGATGGCGCCTATCGTGGAACTAGGCTAGCCTACCATCACATTACTATGCTTTTGTTCAATTATAAGAGTTCACAATTTAATAATAATCATGCAACCACAACATCAAATAATATAATTAAGTCTTAGCGTCCCCATTATAGTCTAAATAAAACCTTCCAAGAACTGGAGTCAATAGTCATGAGCATCAAAGAATAAATAAATCTAAACTCTGCTAAAACTATAATATATGTCTCTGAATCAAATGCTAAAACTAAATAAGGAAGTGAAGTAGAGAAGCTGTGGACACTGGACAACTACCTCGAAATCCCGTGAAATGCTGCTATCGAACCTGCGTCAGCTACTGCTGCGAGCTAGTACCTGGATCTATGCACAGAGGCATAGGGAGTCTTTATGAGTACGCCAACTCAATAGTAATGAAAATAAATCACATTCTGAGAATTATAAAATACATAGTACATATACACAATTCCACATAACCAGTAAAACACCAAGTAACCATGTAGTATTCATCAAATAATAAGTTCGAAATCAGTTTCCAGAAATCCCTTGAAAACAAGTGCAATATCAGTATATCTCAGTAAAATTCTCAGTAAAACCAGTTTGAAAACGAAGTAAATCATAGTTCGAAAACTTAGTAAAATCATCATAAATCTGCCCCTCACCCAAAACCATTTTTGTAACAGTTTCCCCTCAAGCATTCTCTCAATCACTCAGTATCAGCCCCGCGGGAAATCATCATCACTCAATCGGTATCGGCGCTCACTGGGGGTATGTGCAGACTCTGGAGGGGCTCCTACAGCCCAAGCGCAATAATAACATAAGGCCTGAAAGCCTCCTCACAACTCTCCTGAGGCCTGAAAGCCTCCTCACCACACTCCTAAGGCCTGAAAGCCTCATAACCGCACTCCTGAGGCCTGGAAGACTCCTCACCACACTCATAAGGCCTGGAAGCCTCCTCACCACTCAGTCAGACACTCTCAATGTGCCCTTAGGCCATAAACATACCGGGTTCTCGACCCAAAATAGTGTTTCATATTTCAATAAACAGTATCAAAATACTCTGGGTGTCAAAACAATTTATCAGGAAAAGACTGAGTGTAAAATCATAGCATATCAGTGAGGAAAATATAGTAACACAACCCTCAAAGGGAAAACAGATCGGCACTAGGCCCCAAACACGGCTTACAGCCCAAATCATATCATAATAAAATAATATTAATTAAGCATAGGCTTAAAAGTCGGTTTAGCACCTAAATACGGAAGATATTTCCAAAGTTCCAACCTTTTCATTTCAAAACCCGTGAAAGGGTGCATAGTCCGGGGTTTCATACCCTCAGGACAGGATTTAAAGACAATACTTACCTTAAAACTAGCTCGAAACTACTTCGCAATGCGTTTGCCTTTCGAATCAACTTCCGGATGCTCCAAATTTACCAACTTCAGATTTTTATCATCAAATTATGCTCAACGAATAAATTCCAATTGAAAAATATCGAATTTAGCCTAGAAATCCGTAACCGGTCAAAACCCGACCCCCAAGCCCGCGTTCCGAAACTCAGAAATTTTTATACAAAAGGGCTTTTCGTCATTTCACGAGTTCGTACATATAAAGAACACCAAAATCGGAGTTCGTTTGACTCCTCAAATCGACCCTTAAAGGTCTCATAATCTCAAGCCCTAAAACCCAATTTTCTACTGCTTTTCCATGAATTTTCACTGGTTTTTTGTTCTATAATCATCCATAATCGAGTTTTAATGATCAAAACACTTACCTCTATGAAGAACAAGGACTTCCCTCTTCAAAATTTGCCTCAAAAGCTCTTTTCCGTGCAACAATGGTGTAAAAATATGTTTAAGTCGCGGAAGGGTTATTTAAATATGCCCAGTGATTTTACTCTCCGCAACATGCGATCGCACAATACAAATTTTTCCACTTCTCCGCGATCGTAGGTCCCCTCATGCGATCGCATAGTGTGTTTTTTCGAACAGCCCCACGCGCCCAAATTACCTTGTGCGATCGCACCCTCACCTACGCGATCGCACTGCTTTATTTCCTTCTACTCTGCGATCGCATCTCTACACCTGCGATCGCACAAAGCATTTTTCACCTTCCCCAAATTAACTCTCCGCGATCGCATTACTTCCCCCGCGATTGTAGTGAAGGAAATTGCTGTGCACAAACACCAGAATACCAACTATGTATTCAAGTCCAAATGAATCACCCGAAATCAATCCCGAGCCCCTCGGGACCCCAACCAACTATACCAACACATCACATATGATCATTCAAACTTAGTTGCACTCTCAAAACACTAAAATTAACATCAAATTTACATCGGATTCAAGCCTAAGAACTTTGATATTTCTAGAATCCACCAACTGTCGGAATTTCATTCCGACCCCGATAGCCTATTTTACACAGCCGACCGGAAATCACCAAAAACTAACTTTCGCGAATTCAAGCTTAATTCTACACCGGACATCACAAAATTATCCTGAACACACTCCTAAGTCCCAAATCACCTAATAAAGCTATCCAAGCCATAAAATTAGCATTCCAAGGTCGTTTACCAATAAGTCAACTCTCAATTTTCCAACTTTAAGGCTATTTTAAAGACTAAGTGACTAATTTCTCATTATAACCATTCCGATTTCAAGCGTACCAACTCTAACACATCAATAACAGTATAACCAACCTATGATAAGTCAATAACAGTAATCATAATACAAATTCTACGGAACGACCGGTGGGGTCGTTACATTCTCCCCCACTTAAACATACGTTTGTCCTCGAACGTGCCTAGAGTTGTTCCAAACACCACCAAGATTGATGTGTAACCTACCATGCACATACTCGGAGGTGATTCCATGTCACTTTACCCCATATAGGTCTAATAGCGCAACACAGTTGAAATTTTGAAGTCCGATCCTGTCCCATAAACCATAGAACTAAATTTCAACTTCTGAAATGATTTACAAGTTCTAACCCCACAACTATAAACTGAAATAGTCTGAACACGCTGTATCAAGCCATATCCGCAACACAAGATGAAATCACATAATATACCGCATGACTCAACACTCATAGCGATGACTCCTAATCCCAATCGCTGCTCATAACAACCCAACACCGGTAAATAACCTCTTATAAAAAAAAGCCTTGCTTTAACACCTTCAGATACTGCCGATGATGAAAGAGACTCGTAGAAACCAGCAACTATTCATCTGATCAACATAAATACCACATGGAGCCATAACTTGTGCAGCTCGTGCACTCAATAACAACATCCCAAGAGCTCAATTCATTAAAAAAAGAAGACTCAGACGAGAGGACTATCCTTCCATTGACTCTTACCATTACCACATAACAGCCTGATACACATCGTGAAATCATATCACACAAATTCGACACCAAGGATCATACCTCTACCTAACTCAACTACAAAGTGTGATCTCATCCAACTGCTGGACCACATGAAATACTCCAAGCTACCTTGCTCAAAATCAATAACCATGCAAAATTTGACATCAAGTACTCAAAGTGCATTTCCATAACCACGGGGAAATTGGACGATAACATGCCATCCGAACCAGCAAGAACATAACCAATACGTCTCAATCCCGCAACACCCATACTGGCCTAACAATAACTCTAAGTGAACTCTGGTCACCCACAAGAGGTAGATAACTCTACGAACGTTCATAACGACTGAATCATGACATATACTAACACCTGGCTAGCTTTTCTCGCATCCTCGTAGTTCACAACTACAATGTTCATGAAAACTCCCAGTCTCAAAAATCTATGAGACGCACCAATTACTATATCTGATCCCAATTCCACCACTCGAATATATAACATGTCTCTAATACTCAATCATTCCACGTGGATACTCCTATAATTTTTCTGTGCCACCAACAAAATTGAATATCGACAGTCGATCAAACAAGAGAGCGTCGTAACACCAATGATGCACCCTTACTCAAACACATTGCCTTAAACACATTGTCCTTTATGAATGTATACTCTCATCCAGCCACCCAATAGTGGTATCCTTTACCTAATCATCTGAAACTGCCAGTTCTGACCTTCCTTCCAGAACTGAACCGTGACCTCACATATGCCACTCTCCACTATACACAAAATACCGCATACGCCATGCAATCCTATGATAAATATGAGAACTTCATGCTCCCTTCCTAGCCACAAACAACTACGTACCCAACTAGCCAAGAACTTTCCATTGATCTCATTTAGAAGCAAAATCATTATACATCACATGGCCCTCACGCCAGTAGAAATATACATCTCCAACCGTGGTAGAAACCATCAAGAATTCCCGAATCACATTTGTACAACACCACCCCGTCAGGACTGAATCCTTCTAACTCAACCAAGCTACGCATGCCACCAAATTCCAAGAGAATTGCTAAGAAACACCTGTAACAACTCATTACTTCAACACACCCACAGAACTAATCATATCCCTTATCGTTTATCATGTTGATCTGACCTACTACCATCTGTCCTATTTATTCATGTTCCCTCTGACTTACCTTCGAATTGATACTTCTTCTTGCCATAATACCGCAATTCTCAATCCCGACTCACCGTACGAAAACCGAGCATAAAATATAATGTTTAAGACTCATCAGTCGCTGAATACTCTCTCAAATATCCCCAAATGCACCACATTAGAAATACTTACCCTTAAGAGACTTTCTGCGAATTTAAAGTCATTACCTTCACTTTCCTGATACTGATGGTTAGAATCCATGATAATGCAAATACACCACAAGCCTTGACACATTCCCCGTAAATCTCAGTTCTAGCCCTTCTCACACCTTGAAGATCCTCGATCGCTACATATAACCATGAATTCGTCTGAACTATTCTCGAACGTCATTTACTCTATGCAATTTCAATTAAACTAACCAAGTAAACAGAACGGCATGACCCCGCTTGCAATCCACATACTAGGAAAGTAATCCACCCCTTTGAAGCAACAAGCACACTCATACATTGCACACTCTACACTTAACAGTACAACTCCATCATTCAATGAGTTCCAGTATCCAAAGTACATTACAGCTTGTATCGAAGAAATTTCCATCACTCGAGTCATTCCTAGACTCCACCTCTTTAGGTCATAACTGATTCGCCAATATACCTCGCACCGAAACCAGTACAACACATAATCTTGTAATCAACTTATCATTAACGGACTCCCCCAATTAGCTCAAAGCCAAGGATCAAGACAAACAATAACTTACGATGCCCACACATTATCACTGCCACCATACTGTGGTGAGGTTCAACTAAATCCTCCATAAGCTTATATGAACCAAAACATCCAACCCTCAAATTGTATGCAAATCTTGTATTCACCATAATAATGGTCATGCCAACTCCCACAAGCGAGCTAAACTCAAATTACAACATACATCACCTACTGGTAGAAAAGAACTTGCCACAGATAAACATAAGGGTCACACACCTCAAGACAACCCGCAGGAAATACCCGTGCCTGCTTAACCTCATATGATATCTCTCGATACACTTCCGATAATCATAGCTATGATGCAATCATTATACCTTCCTACATTAGAACACAACCACTACCTGCCCCCCAGACATCTCATTAAGCAGTATACGAACCTGAAGCTGATGTCAATACTAACACTGGAGGTGTGGTCAAGAAATCTTGAGCTTCTGGAAGCTCTACTCACACTCGTCTGACCACATAGATACCTTCACTGGACACCACGTGTCCCAAGAATGCTACTGAACTGAGCCAACAATTCACACTTGGAGAACTTAGCACAACGCTTCTCCTCCCTATATCCTTGTAATACCATCATCAATTGCTGAGTATGCTACCCCTGGCTACGCGAGTACGCTAGGATGTCATCCATGAACACAATAACAAAGGAGTTATAACACGACTGCATGTACCGTCAATCAATTACATGAAACTCTGTTGGGGTATTGGTCAGCCTAAAAGACATCACAGGAACTCAAAACATAACAGGAAACCCCATTTCACTCCACAACTAAACTACACAAGAGGTCCTTCAATACTCATAACTCGAAGCCATATTCTAACTCAATACATAAGTCAATTGATCAATGGTTCTTGCCACATCTCCTGCCAATTCATTTTGGTCACAATCAAACAACCTGAATACATCTAACTATTAATCACACACACCACGTAGTCATCTAGTCACAAAGTTCCATCAATAAGGACAGTAACGAACATATAAGTCCCCAAATACAAGTACTCACACAAATGAAATCTCAGCACTCAAGCCACAGACAAAATCCGGCCTCAACTCCTTCCGACTGGCCCATTATTAACATGTTAAAAATAACATCTCACCCATGGAAGTCACAAGCCGACGACGCACAACTAAAACCAAGTGCTTGCGTGCGCATTCGAATACATGATAGAAATTCAAAGAGTTACGCTTTTGGCTGAATAAATGGATTCGCACGACAAGAATTCAAGAATGTGGGATGTTTCCTAAGGGTTCTGTAGCCTCTCGAAGATAAGTACAGACGTCTTGTAAGGGTAGTCTAGGACCTAAAAGCATGCCTTACTTGTCGTACTTGTAATTTTGTTTATAAAATTAAAATGCTTAAATCTTATCGAATTTGGCAAATAAATTTCTAAAAAGATTAAACACCATCTTCTTGACCATTAAAAGGGAAATTTGTCACATCCTTGATTAGTTGTTTTCCTGATAAAGTCTGGATTAACTATTTGAATATGTGTATCTATGAGTATCTGTTGTACTGTAAAATAGGCTTCGCACGTGTATTAATTCAGATGACAAAGAAACCCATGTGGAGCAATAAAAACATGACAACTGGTCATTACTTTACAAAGAGGTACGAGACAAAAAGGAACGGAACAGCATACCCACGAGGCAATTAGATACGAGAACCCTAATCTAATTGGGTAGATGAAGAGACACAATCAGAGTGAACCAAGGCAGGATAAAGGGCAGATTCAAAGGTCTTCAATACACGAGCCAAGCGTTTCATAATCTTCTCACAACAGTTACGATTTACTACTGTAACGTTACTTTAATGACATTATTAGTCATTAATGCTCAATCATTAAGAAGAGTAGACATTATATTAAGAAATTCCCTATAAAAGGGAGTAAAATATGACTTGTAAGGACACATTCGAACCTTTATTAAAATACACTTACTTTTACGCATTCTTACTGCTTTCTCTTTGTGAATCTGATTATAATTATTAGCATATTTTTGGTTATCAGAAGCCCGAGTACATCTTAAAATAACTTTGGCAGAGAATCTAATTCTTTGGTTAAACAAATTGGTTCCGTTACTGGGAATCTGATAATCTCTGTTTTTTCTCAAACGATCTTTCATGAATCATGTCAAACGCCAACGATAACAACCAGCACGCGACTGGGACTCCATTCCCATCACCCCAGGGATCCCCACGAGGTTGTAACGACCCAGTCGGTTGTTTTGCGTATTAGGATACCGTTTCCTTAGATGAAACCTTCCTTAGTGGCTATTCGTGCTTTATGACTTGCGGAAGCAGGTAGTTCGGGATTTGGGAATGATTTGAGTGGTTTAGGAACACTTGGTTCCTTAAGGTTGGCCTATTTGTCAAAGTTTGACTTCGGTCAACATTTTGAGCAAACAACCTCGGAATCGAGTTCTGACAGGTCCAGTAGCTCCTTATGATGATTTCAGACTTGGGCGTATGTTCGGCTCGGGATTTTGATGACCCGGGAGCATTTCGGCGCCCGAAATGGAAATCAGGATTTCCTTATGTTTGAAATTTGGGTTGGGACGTGATTTTTTTTCTATCGAGGTCCGAACGGAATTCCGGGACCGGGAATAGTTTCGTATAGTCATTTATTACTTGTTTTAAGTTGATTCAATTTGGTTTTGGGTTGAATTTTGGATTTTGTCATTTTTTTCATGTTCCGAAAGTTCGAGCGAGTCCGTATCATGAATACAGACTTGCCGGTACTTTTGGACAGGGTCCCGAGGGGCTCGGGTGTGTTTTAGACCCCCGGGAGCTAAGTTAGAAAAACCAGAATTTTTCTATCTGGTTTCCTTCTCTGCGATCGCTAGAGTAGGGTTGCAATCGCGGAGAAGGATTTTACTGGGCAGCTGGTTGTTCTCTGCGATCGCAGCCTTCCCCTTGTGATCGCATAGGTCTAGGTTCCAAAGCTTCGCGATCGCAGTCCTTTCTCGTGATCGCACTGAGTCACAGCTGGGCCGGGTAACTTTGTTCTTCGCAATCGCAGGACCTATGCCGCGATCGCAGAGGTCAGGGGAGTTGGTCTTCGCGATCGCAGGCCTCAGGTCGCGATTGCATAGAAGCTACAACTGGGCAGTCTCTTTTAAAAGCGGGACTTAGCCAAAATTCTCCATTCCCATCTTCTTCCTCAAGGTTTTAGAGAGCATTTTAAGAGTGTTTTCCACCATTATCATCAAGGTAAGTTAATTCCTTCATTTTCATGATTTTAATATCAATTCCCTATGAAATTCTCTTCTAATTATCCTAAAAATTCATAGAAATTGATAGATATTTAGGGATTTTGAGGAAATTATGAATTACTCATTGTTGCCATGAATTCTAGCAAGAACTTGCATAATTATGATCCTTAGACTTCGGGTAATGGGTTCCTTCAAGTATTTTCAAAATCCGAACGTGTGGGCTCGGGGTCGAATTTTCGAAAACCTTCAAGAATGCTAAATTTTGGAATTTCTTGTTAATTCTCCTTCTTTGGACTGAAATTGATTCAATTATACCATGTTTGGCTAGTTGTGAGCCGTCGAGAGTAGATTTTGGAGATTCGGGCGCATCCTTGATCCTAGGGGTGATACCGTCACGAGGTGAGTATCCTTTCTAACCTTGTAAGAGGGAAATTGTCCCCATAGGTGTTCTATGTGTTGTATGTTTGTATTTGGGGCTACGTGCGTACCTTGTGACGAGAGTCCGTACGTAGCAACTACTATTTTTATGTCCGGGTAGTGTAGGACCACAGCATGCCATGCATTCTGCCTTAAATTGAAGTATATGCTTAAATTCATGCTTGATATACTACTGTCTCCCTGAGCTTTCATTTACTTAATAACTGGGAGGGATTGTGATGAATTGAACTTTACATTTGTGTGTTCATGATAGCCTCCTCGTAATTTACATTCCGCGAGCGGCATATGGTTTTCTTCACTCTTACAGAAGCGGGTCGTGCGCCACGGCGGGTTTATAGTGCACTTACGGTACGGGCCGGTCGATCCCCGGTAGTGCATAGGGATTTATTTGAGAATGCACTTATGGTACGGGCCGGTCGATCCCTGGCAGTGCATGGACGAAGTTACATTATAATACGGTGTGATTACATTGATAGACGCACTTACGGTACAGGACGGTCGATCCCTGGCAGTGCGTAGTTGGACTCTTGGTAAGCTTGCACTTATGGTATGGGCCGGTCAATCCCCGACAGTGCATATCTCTTCTTGATATGATTACATTATAATAATGCACTCATGGTACGGGCCGGTCGATCCCCGGCAGTGCATAGCTATTCTTCCTCCTAACTCTAGCCGGTTGCTTTACACTTATGTGCGCATGACTGTTTGTTGCTGAATTCCTGATTTATGACATCACAGGTGGATGGGAAAAGAGACAGGGAAGTTGATACTGCTTTCGATATTCATTTGGAAACTCTATATTCTCTTTACAATTGTGGTGCATTGTTTACATGTCTACTATTTTCCTTACATCCTGCTTTACATTATTACTGTTGGACCTTAGTCAGTATCGAGTCAACCTCTCGTCACTACTTCTTCGAGATTAGACGGTATACTCACTTGGTACATATTTATATATGTACTCATGATGCACTTTCTTTTCTTCTGTACTTGACTGTACAGGTCCGAAGGCTGGTATTTCAGATTATCGGGTCGGGGATAGGTATTGACTGACCGACTATACTTCACGGTGAGCTTCTCCTGTTGGCGACTTCCTGGCAGCACCCTGGAGTTTTCTTTTGTCATATTCTCTGTTTATTTCATTCGGGCGGAGTCTTTGTATATATTTTAGTCATTGTATATTCAGTAGTTGCCTGTGACACTCGTGACACTAGTTCCTGGCACACACGTAGTGTATATTTTGGGTTGTTGGCTGTACATATGTTATGCTACATGCTTATTGGTTGATTTTCTGCACTTGTAGTTTTATTTCACATCACCCGCCATTATTATGTTGATAACTGTTTAAAATTAGTTTAAAGATGAAATTTGCGTAACTTGGAATGGTAACACTTAGTGTTTCTATATTGGCTGGCCTAACCTCGCTTTTGGGCGCCATCGCAACCTGAATGGAGATTTGGGTCATGACAACGTGGTATCAGAGCCTTAGGTTCACGGGCAGACCCAGTAGAGTCTTGCGGATCGGTACGGAGACGTCTGTACTTATCTTCAGTAGGCTATAGGGTGTTAGAAAACTCCTTTTGATTCATATCCTATCGTGTNGCTTGAGGCCGTAATAGGGGTAGAGGTAGGGCTCCTGTCCGTGGTAGGGGGCGAGGGCGTCCCAAAGCTGTACCGGTTGCACCGATTGAGGATCCGTATATTGAGGAGCAGGATGAGCTGCCTCCAGTAGCTCCAGCACCAGCTGATTTTATGACGGCACCAGGCTTCCAGGAGGTCATTGGCCATATGTTGAGATTTAATGATACCATGTCGCAGACGGGTATACTTCCATCAGATCTTGCTACTTCTCAGGCAGGAGGGGGAGTACGGACCCCTACCACTCAGGCTACGGGACCGGCAGCGGCAGCACATCGTACTCCAGATACACCACCCGTGATTGGGGTTCAGCCTGAGGTGGTAGTACCAGAGCCCAGGCCAGTTGCAGAGGGGGACCAACAGAAGATTCTTGATAGATGGACCCGACTTCGCCCACCGACCTTCAGGGGTGAGCGGGGTGAGGATGCGCAGGATTTTATTGACCGGTGCAGCGACAGACTGCGCAAAATGAGGATATTAGAGTCACATGGGGTAGATTTCACCACATTTCAGCTTGAGGGTTGAGCTCGCCGTTGGTGGCAGTCATATGTTCTTAGTAGGCCAGCGGATTCTCCTCCTGTCACTTCGGGTCAGTTCACTCAGCTATTCTTGGATAGGTACATTCCGCCGTCTGAGAGGGAGGAGCTTCGGGGCCTGTTTGAGAGGTTGGAGCAGGGACAAATGTCTGTGACGGATTATGAGGCGAGGTTTTCAAAGCTATCTCGCCATGCTCTCATGATATTGCCCACCGATGCAGAGAGAGTCCGACGGTTCGTGGCAGGCTTACATCCAGGCATCAGGAGATCCATGGCCAGAGAGGTTGAGATGGGTACCCCCTACCAGCTTGTAGTCGAGATAGCTCGACGGATTGAGGGTTACCGTGCGAGGAGTACGGAGCAGCGTCAGCAGGACAAGAGGGCCAGGTTTGCAGGTGACTTCAAGGGTGCTCCAGCCAGGGGCAGGGGTCAGTTCGGAGGTACTCAATTCAGCAGGCCTTCCTATTTAGCACCTTCACTACCTCCTAGGGTTGTTCCAGCCAAGCCTCAGTTTAGTGCCATGCCAGAGTGCTCTTATCATCCTTCAACTATCCAAACTGCACCCAGCGGTTACTCCAGCCGTCAGAGATCCTCCGGTTCCTATTTCAGTGCCATGCCAGATGATTCTTACCGCCCTGCGGCTATTCAGGGTTCTTCTTCTTCTTCAGGACAGAAGGCTACGACGCCTAGAGGTTGTTTCGAGTGTGGGGAGCTGGGCCACATGATCAGGAAGTGTCCTAGGTATCTGGGCAAGGTCGTGCAGCAGAGTCACCAGCCTATGATTTCAGCACCTGCATCACGACCATCTAGGGGTGGGGGTCAGGTTGGCAGGGGCCGTCCTAGAGGGGGAGGCCAGTCAGGAGGGGGTCAGTCTTCTCCACCTCGTTTAGGGGAGCTCAGTCATCGGGTGCTTCAGCCAGATTCTATGCTATTTCGGCCAGATTAGACGCAGTGGCCTCAGACGCTGTGATTACAGGTATCACTCAGTCTGTGGTAGAGAGGCTTCAGTGCTATTCGATCCAGGATCAACCTATTCATATGTTTTAGCATTATTTGCTCATTTCCTGGATGTTTCTCGTGAGTCTTTGGGTTCTCCTTTGTATGTGTCCATTCCTGTGGGCGACTCCGTAGTGGTAGACCATGTCTACCGATCGTGTGTGATTGCTTTCTGTGGGCTTGAGACCAGAGCCGACATGTTATTGCTTGATATGGTTGATTTCGAGGTTATTTTGGGCATGGATTGGCTATCTCCTTATCATGCTGTATTGGATTGCCATGCCAAGACAGTTACATTAGCCATGCCTGAGTCGCCGAGGTTAGAGTGGAGGGGTTCTTCAGTTAGTGCCTTCAGCCGGGTCATTTCTTTCATGAAAGCTCAGCATATGGTCGAAAAGGGGTGTTTAGCCTACTTTGCTTATGTGCGGGACACCACCGCCGAGTCTCCTACCATCGATTCAGTGCCTGTCGTTCGAGAGTTTCCGGATGTGTTCCCTTCATACCTTCTAGGCATGCCTCCAGATCGAGATATAGATCTCTACATCGATTTGGCTCTAGATACTCAGCCTATTTCTATTCCCCCGTATCGTATGGAACCTAAGGAGCTAAAGGAGTTAAAGGAGCAGCTTGAGGAGTTGTTGGCCACGGGGTTTATGAGGTTGAGTGTGTCGTCGTGGGGTGCTCTAGTATTATTTGTAAAGAACAAGGATGGGTCCATGCGGATGTGCATTGATTACCGCCAGCTGAATAAAGTGACCATCAATAACAAGTATCCCTTGCCGCGCATTGATGATTTGTTTGACCAGTTTCAGGGGGCAAGAGTGTTTTCTAAGATAGATAAGAGATCGGGTTATCACCAGCTGAAGATTCGGGCTTCTGATGTTCTGAAGACTGCTTTTCACACCACATATGGCCATTATGAGTTTCTAGTGATGTCCTTTGGCTTGACTAATGCCCCAGCAGCATTTATGGAATTGATGAATAAGGTATTCAGGCCGTATATCGACTCCTTCGTTATTGTTTTCATTGATGATATACTGATCTACTCACGGAGCCTTGGTGAGCACGAGTAGCATTTGAGAGTCGTGCTTCAGACCTTGCGAGAGCAGAAGCTACATGCTAAGTTCTCCAAGTGCGAGTTCTCGTTAGAGTCTGTGGCATTTTTGGGGCACGTGGTGTCCGGTGAGGGTATCAAGGTTGACCCACAGAAGATTGAGGCAATTCAGAGTTGGCCGCGTCCTACTTCAGCTTTAGAGATCAGGAGTTTTCTTGGTTTAGCAGGCTATTACCGTCGATTCGTGGAGGGATTCTCCTCTATTTCCGCTCCACTAACTAGATTGACTCAGAAGAATGCCCCGTTTAGATAATTCGATGATTGTGAGGCGAGCTTTCAGAAGCTCAAGTCAGTATTTATGTCAGCACCAGTTCTTTCATTGCCTTCTGAGTCAGGGATGTATACTACTACTGTGACGCCTCACGCGTCGGGTTAGGATGTGTGTTGATGTAGGATGGCAGGGTTATTGCTTATGCTTCGCGCCAGCTGAAGGTTCATGAAAAGAATTACCCTGTGCACGACATGGAGTTGGCGGCGATAGTTCATGCTTTGAAGATATGGCGGCATTATTTGTATGGTGTATCTTGTGAGGTCTATACTGACCACCGCAGCTTGCAGTACTTGCTTAAACAGAGGGACCTTAATTTGAGGCAGCGGAGATGGATTGAGTTGTTAAAGGACTACGATCTCACTATTCTATATCACCCAGGCAAGGCGAATGTAGTAGAAGATGCTTTGAGCAGGCGAACAGTGAGTATGGGTAGTTTGGCCTACATTGCAGCGGGGGAGAGACCTTTAGCCTTGCACATTCAGTCCTTGGCCAATCGCCTGGTGATATTGGACATTTCAGAGCCTCATCGAGTTCTATCTCATATGGTTGATCAGTCTTCATTATTGGGAGAGATTAAGGCTCGACAGTTTGATGATCCACGTCTGGCAGAGCTTCGGGATACAGTGGTCCAGGGCAGGGCCAAGGAGGTTACCTTAGGCGAGGATGGTGTTCTAAGACTCCAGGGCTGATTGTGTGTTCCTGATGTTGATGTCCTGAGGGAGAAGATTCTAGCAGAGGCGCATAGTTCTCGGTATTAAGTTCATCCAGGAGCGACGAAGATGTATCGTGATTTGAAGCAACATTTCTGGTGGAGGCGGATGAAGAAGGATATTGTTCAATATGTGGCCAGGTGTCTAAATTGTCAGCAGGTTAAGTACGAGCATCAGAGGCCCGGAGGCTTGTTCCAGAAGATGCTCATTCCTGAGTGGAAATGGGAGCGCATCACCATAGAATTCGTGGTTGGGTTGCCTCGGACTTTGTGGAAGGTTGACACGGTTTGGGTCATTGTGGATAGATTGACAAAATCAGCGCATTTCATTCCCGTGGCTACTACTTATACTACAGAGAGACTAGCTCAGATTTACCTTCGAGAGATAGTCTGGTTGCATAGTGTACCGGTGTTTATCATTTCGGATCGAGGTCCTCAGTTCAATTCGCACTTCTGGAGATCTTTGCACAGCGAGATGGGTACTCAGATAGACCTCAGTTAAGCATTTCACCCTCAGAATAATGTCTAGTCAGAGCGTACAGTTCAGATTTTAGAGGATATGCTCAGGGCTTGTGTGATTGATTTCGGGGGTTAGTGGGACCAGTTCTTGCCTTTGGCAGAGTTTGCATATAATAATAGTTATCAGTCTAGCATAGAGATGGCTCCATTCGAGGCTTTATATGGTCGACGATGTCGTTCTCCGATTGGGTGGTTTGAGCCTGGTGAGGCCAAGTTATACGGCACAGATCTGGTGAGAGATGCTTTAGAGAAGGTGAAGATTATTCAGGAGAGGCTCCGCACAACACAATCTAGGCAAAAGAGATACGCATATCAGCGGGCACGTGATGTTGAATTCATGGAGGAGGATAAGGTTATGTTGAAGGTTTCGCCGATGAAGGGCATCATGAGATTTGGGAAGAAGGGCAAGTTGAGCCCCAGGTTTATAGGTCCTTTCGAGGTGTTGAAGCGGGTCGGAGAGGTTGCTTATGAGCTTGCTTTACCTCCAGCCTTGTCAGGAGTTCATCCAGTATTTCACGTATCCATGCTTCGGAGGTATCACGCGGACTTATCGCACGTGGTTGATTACAGCACCATTCAGTTAGATGAGAAGTTGGGCTACGAGGAGGAGCCAATTGCTATAATTGATAGGCAGGAGCACCAGTTGAGGTCCAAGGAAGTTTCTGCGGTTAAGGTCCAGTGGAGGGGCCAACCAGTTGAGGAGGCGACTTAGGAGTCCGAGCAGGACATGCGAAGCAGATATCCATAGCTATTCAGCACTCAAGGTACGATTCTAGACCCGTTCGAGGACGAACGTTTGTTTAAGAGGGGGAGAATGTAATGACCCAGCCGGTCATTTTGCGTATCAGGATCACGTTCCCTTAGATCAAAACCTTCCTTAGCAGCTATTCGTGCTTTATGACTTGCAGGAGCGGGTGGTTCGGGATTTGGAAATTATTTGAGTGGTTTAGGAACACTTGGTTCCTTAAGGTTAGCCTATTTGGTCAAGTTTGACTTCGGTCAACATTTTGAGCGAACGACCTCGGAATCGAGTTCTGATAGCTCCAGTAGCACCGTATGATGATTTCAGACTTGGGCGTATGTTCGGCTCGGGTTTTCGATGACCCAGGAGCATTTCGGCGCCCGAAATGGAAATCAGGATTTCCTTATGTTTGAAATTTGGGTTGGGACGTAATTGTTTTGCTATCGAGGTCCGAACGTAATACCGGGATCGGGAATAGTTCCGTATAGTCATTTATGATTTGTCTGCAAAATTTGAAGTCATTCTGAGTAGTATAGGCCCGTTCAGCGCAATGAAGTGAATTCTAGAATTCTTAAGTTCTTAAGTTGATTCAATTTGGTTTTGGGGTTGAATTTTGAGTTTCGTCGTTGTTTTTCATGTTACGAAAGTTCGAGCGAGTCTGTATCATGAATACAGACTTGCCGGTGTTTTTGGACGGGGTCGCGAGGGGCTCGGGTGTGTTTTAAACCCCCGGGAGCTAAGTTAGAAAAACCAGAATTTTTCTATCTTGTTTCCTTCTCTGTGATCGAAGGAGGAGGGTTGGGATCGCGGAGAAGGATTTTGCTGGACTACTGATTGTTCTCTACGATCGCAGCCTTCCCCTTGCGATCGCATAGGTCTGGGTTCCAAAGCTTCGCGATCACAGTCATTTCTCGCGATCGCACTGAGTCATAGCTGGGCCGGGTAACTTTGTTCTTCGCAATCGCAGGACCTCTGCCGCGATCGCAGAGGTCAGGGGAGTTGGTCTTTGCGATCGCAGGCCTCAGGTCACTATCGCATAGAAGCTGCAACCGGGCAGCCCTTTTTAAAAGCGGGACTTAGCCAAAATTCTCCATTCCCATCTTCTTCCTCAAGGTTTTAGAGAGAATTTTAAGAGGGTTTTCCACCATTATCATCAAGGTAAGTTAATTCCTTAGTTTTCATGATTCTAATATCAATTCCTTATGAAATTCTCTTCTAATTATCCTAAAAATTCATAGAAATTGATAGATATTTAGGGATTTTGAGGAAATTATGAATTACTCATTGTTGCCATGAATTCTAGCAAGCACTTGCATAATTACGATCCTTAGACTTCGGGTAATGGGTTCCTTCAAGAATTTTCAAAATCCGAACGTGTGGGCCCGGGGTCGAATTTCCGAAAACCTTCAAGAATGCTAAATTTTGGAATTTCTTGTTAATTCTCTTTCTTTGGACTGAAATTGATTCAATTATACCATGTTTGGCTAGTTGTGAGCCGTCGAGAGTAGATTTTGGAGATTCGGGCGCATCCTTGATCCGAGGGGTGATACCGTCACGAGGTGAGTCTCTTTTCTAACCTTGTACGAGGGAAATTTTCCCCATAGGTGTTTTATGTGTTGTATGTTTTTATTTGGGGGCTACGTGCGTACCTTGTGACGATATTCCGTACGTAGCGACTACTATTGTTATGTCCGGGTAGTGTAGGACTACAGCATGCCATGCATTCTGCCTTAAATTGAAGGAGATGCTTAAATTCATGCTTGATATACTACTGTCTCCCTGAGTTTCATTTACTTAATAATTGGGAGGGATTGTGATGAATTGAACTTTACATTTGTGTGTGCATGATAGCTGCCTCGTAATTTACATTCCGTGAGCGGCATATGGTTTCCTTCACTCTTACAGGAGCGGGTCCTGTGCCACGGCGGGTTTATAGTGCACTTACGGTACGGGTCGGTCGATCCCCGGCAGTGCACAGGGATTTATTTGAGAACGCACTTATGGTACGGGCCGGTCGATCCCCGGCAGTGCATGGACGAAGTTACATTATGATACGGTGTGATTACATTGATAGGCGCACTTACGGTACGGGCCGGTCGATCCCCAGCAGTGCGTAGTTGGACTTTTGGTAAGCTTGCACTCATGGTACGGGCCGGTCAATTCCCGACAGTGCATAGCTCTTCTTGATATGATTACATTATAAGCATGCACTCATGGTACGGGCCGGTCGATCCCCGGCAGTGCATAGTTATTCTTCCTCCTGACTCTAGCCGGTTGCTTTACACTTATGTGCGCATGACTGTTTGGTGCTGAACTCCTGATTTATGACGTCACAGGTTGATGGAAAAAGAGACGGGGAAGTTGATACTGCTTTCGATATTCATTTGGAAACTCTGTATTCTCTTTACAATTGTGGTGCATTGTTTACATGTCTACTGTTTTCCTTACATTCTACTTTACATTATTACTGTTGGACCTTAGTGAGTATCGAGTCGACCTCTCGTGACTACTTCTTCGAGATACTCACTGGGTACATATTTATATATGTACTCATGCTGCACTTTCTTTTCTTCTGTACTTGACTGTACAGATCCGGAGGCTGGTATTTCGGATTATCAGGCTGGGGCTAGGTATTGACTGACTGACTATACTTCACGGTGAGCTGCTCCTCTTGGCGACTTCCTGGAAGCACCCTAGAGTTTTCTTTTGTCATATTCTCTGTCTATTTCATTCAGACTGAGACTCTGTATATATTTTAGTCATTGTATATTCAGTAGTTGCCCATGACACTCGTGACACTAGTTCCTGGCACACACGTAGTGTATATTTTGGGTTGTTGGTTGTACATATGTTATGCGACATGCCTATTGGTTTATTTTCTGCACTTGTAGTTTTATTTCACATCACCCGCCATTATTATGTTTATAACTGTTTAAAATTGGTTAAAAGATGAAATTTGCGTAACTGGGAATGGTAACACTTAGTGTTTCTATATTGGCTGGCCTAACCTCGTTGTTGGGCACCATCGTGACCTGAATCGAGATTTGGGTCGTGACAGAGGTTCAAGGGACCATTCTCTAGGGAGATCTATAACTCAAAATGATGATCAAATTGGAAACGAGCAAACATGGGAATGAGATCCTGTGAAGAAAATGGTTAGCGAATATGTGAATGAAGCTCTTCAAGCTTTTATGAGGGACTGCCGGCTGTATCACCTACGCCTCCTCCAAACAACACCGCAACTATAGAAAACCCACAATTTGGACTAGCAAATTCAGGAAGTGGGGGCCCTCCAAATGAACCTCTCCAAGGGAGACCAGGTATTTCTAATAATTCAGATTTACAATATTTACTACTAACCTTGCAGAAACAGGTGAAGGAACAAAACGATCGAATCGAACAAATTCCTGGCGTACCACCTGTCATCAAGGGTATTGGCATTGATAGATATTCTCAACAACCTTTGAAGCCAAGTGCAGTGCCCTTGCCTATTCCCAAGAAATTTAAAAAGACTGATGTTCCAAAGTACGACGGGACAACCGATCCACGTGATCATGTCACTTCTTTTACTATAGGAGTAAAAGGCAACAATTTAACTAAGCAAGAAACTGAATCGGTGCTATTTGAAGAGACCCTCACCAAAGGAGCGCTAACATGGTATTATCTTTTACCCGAAAATTCTATTGAGTCTTTTGCTGAGCTTGCAGATTCCTTTATAAAAGCACATTCTGGTGCCCAAAAAGTCGAGAAAAGAATGGAAGACATATTCAAAATAAAACAAGGAGACATGGAGTTGCTCCGTGAGTTTGTAGACAGGTTTCAACGAGAAAGAATGATGCTACCAAGAGTCTCTGACAACTGGGAAACAATGGCATTTGCAAGTAATTTAAATGACAGAAGCTCAGAAGCTACGAGAAGACTCAAAGAGAGCTTGAGAGAGTTCCCATCCACGACATGGAACGACGTCTATAACAAGTACAACACAAAATTACGAATAGAAGAAGATACCATTGCACAATCAAAAGAAGAAGACAAGACCAGTTCTAGACGCTCCGAGCCAGAAAGAAGAACTGGATCCATATATGGGACCTTCGGGACGAGAAGCTCATTCCAAATTTGAAAACACGCGGTTAGATTATAGACCGTCAAATAGAGATACGAGCTCATCCTCATCAAAATCCAGAAAGGATCGAGATGAACGAAAGAGAGGTAATGCAAGAATTGGAGACTACAATTTCAATGTAAGTACTTCTGAATTAATTATAGTATTAAGAAATATGGGCGATAAACTTCGATGGCCCAAATAAATGAGATCGAATCCAAGCAGAAGGAATTTAGACTTTTGGTGCGAATTTCATAACGATCATGGACACAGAACGTCAAATTGCAGGTTATTGCAAGGTAAGGTTTAACAGTTATTAAAACAAGGCTATCAAACAGAACTTTTTAATGAAAGAGGTAAACAAGCATATATGAAGAACATGCAAGATCCCCAAAGCCACCATCTCCAAAAAGAACAGTAAATGTGATACATAGAGGAGAAAAAAGTGAGTGGCGTAATTTGCAAAAGAACAACTAAGTTCACAATAACCCACGGGAAGCGAACTCGTGAAACTTTGGAGGATGACAATATATCATTCGACGAAACAGATGCCAAAGGATTATTTATCCCACACAACGACGCACTGGTAATATATCTACTTATACATGACACTAACGTAAAAAGAGTGTTAATTGATCCAGGTAGCTCGGTCAATATCATTTTGTTGAGGGTTGTTGAAGAGATGCTAATGGGGAACCGTGTAATTCCAAAAGCATGTTCCTTGTCTGGGTTCGACAATCCTACTGTCATAACGAAAGGATAAATCGAGCTTAGTACCTATGCAGAAGGTGTCATCAAAGATACGAAATTCCAAGTCATTGACACTGACATGGCCTACAACATAATCATGGGGAGACCATGGATCCATGATATGGAAGTCGTACCATCTACCCTACATCAGGTAATTAAATTCCCTTCCAAAAGGGGAATCCAACAGATTTGAGGTGATCAGCAGACCTCGAGGAACATCAACTCAGTGGTATATTCCAACAAAAAAGATGTAGCGGAAGAGACAACTCAAACAGACACAGAAGAAAATGATAAAGAGAAGGTGAATCAAATCACCACAAAGGTTGCATCAAAACATACAGACATAGATTCTACACCTGATGTCATTCAGGAACCAGAAGAGGACGAGCATATCAAGACAACTACTGAGGAGCTCGAAGTTATTCCACTGTTCGAAAAGGATCTTGAGCAAAAAGTTCATATAGTCACAAGGCTAAGCCCCACTAGAAGAGGTAAGTTAATTGAATATTTAAAAGCAAACGCAGATTGTTTTGCTTGGTCCCATTCAGATATGACAAGTATACCCCCAGAAGTGATGACTCATAAATTAAATGAAGACCCATCTTTCATACATGTCAAGCAAAAGAAAAGAAAGAAGGGATCATTCAAGAACCAAGTGATCGATGAAGAGGTACAGAAACTCTTGAAAATCGGTTCAATACGTGAGGTAAAATATCATAATTGGTTAGCTAATACTGTAGTGGTACCTAAAAAGAATGGTAAATGGAGAGTATGCGTAGATTATACAGATCTGAATAAATCATGCCCAAAAGACTAATTTCCATTACCGCACATAGATCAAGTGATTGATCCCACTACAGGTCATGAATTATTAAGCTTTCTAGATGCGTATTCTGGCTATAATCAAATAAAAATGGATCCCTCAGATGAGAAAAAATTTCCTTTATTACAAACAGGGGGACTTATTGTTACAAAGTCATGCCTTTTGGCCTGAAAAATGCTAGAGCCACGTATTAGAGGCTAGTGACCAAGATATTTAAGAAACATTTGGAGAAAACAATGGAAGTATACATTGATGACATGTTAGTGAAATCAACACAAGCAGAAGATCATTTTCAGCATCTTTCAATTACTTTTTGTTGACCCATGTCACTGCATAGTTTTGAAGATTGACAAAGGCTGACCAGTTGAACCAAGTCCATTAGGGCACACATCTTGGAACTGAATAGCTGGCACATGAACCATATATGCATAGGAGATATTCGTAACTGTGACTTATCAATAAACCAAGAGATTGTCTCCTAATGCGAAAAGGTTGCAAACTGATGAAATAATAGAAGTTGAATTCAGCAAGGAGAAGTAACAAAGGAAGGAAGTTGAGTTTAATTCGAATTCTTTCTCCTAGGAAGAGTCGAACTAGAATTGATTAACAAACTCAACTACTGACTCTATAAATACTCGAAGTATTTCTGCTGGAATTTTTGATGCGCGAGTACAGAAGTGAATCAAGATCTTAAAGCAAAATTCCCAGTTGTTTTGCAAGCAGATTTACTATGCGATACAAAGGCTACAGTTCAGCTAGAAGAACCAGTTTCATCGTTGATGTATTGAGTCTAGTTGATTGTAGTAGGTGTTTCAATATTTTATCTTATCAGCTTTCTTAGAAGCAAATTGTAATAGGTACACATTGTTCAAGTTAGAGTTAACTTGAATCTTGTAGAAATTAGCTAGTGGCTAGTTGATACAAAGGGATTATAGTTAGTCCTAGGATTACAAAAGAGTTTATTTTGTAAGTCCGTTTGGGTCAGAGTTTTTAGTGAAGAGTTTGAGCAAATCCTACTGAGGAGTAGGTCGTGGTTTTTTCACCTTTTGAGCCAGGTGTTTTCCAAGTAAACATCTTTGTGTTTTACTTTACTGCTTTTATTATTCCGCACAAGTAGAAGTTGGAACACAAAGAAGAACCTGGTTCTTCTTGAGAGACAACACTCGAAAAATTGGGTACCACACATTTAACCTATATTCTTGTGTGGTATTGACATCTAAAACATCACTTTTGAAATCCTCCGCAGGTATAATATGAAATTAAATCCAGAAAAATGTGCCTTTGGTAAATTTTTGGGTTTCCTTGTTTCAAATAGAGGCATTGAAGTAAATCCTGCTCAAATTAAAGCTATTGAAGAAATACCTGATATACTTAGTAGTAAAAATGAAGTTCAAAGATTAACATGTAGGATTGCAGCCTTGGGAAGATTCATCTCCAGATCTTCAGAAAAAGAGTTATAAATTCTTCTCAGTTCTAAAAAAGCAAAACCAGTTCGAATGGACTGACGAATGTCAACATGCTCGCAAATATATGAAGGCTAATCTATCAAATACCCCGTTGCTGTCTATACCAAAAGAGGGGGAGAGGCTATATGTCTATCTTGTCGTTATAGAAATTGTCGTAAGTGCATTATTGTTAAGGAAAGACAAAGGTAAACAATCTCCTATTTATTACGTAAGTAAGACTTTATTAGATGCTGAAACTAGATGTCACGACCTGAAATCCCACCTTCGGGCCATAACTGCGTCTAACGTTGAACCCGCTAGACAAGCCAACGTTTAAACTAAATAAATCTCAATAACAACTAAAACGAACAATATGACTAAGGCATCGATGGCCCACAATGAAATTTAACAAAATAACCAAAATACAACATCGCACTTTCGAAAATAAAACCCATATACAAATCCCTGAACTGGTGTCACATACTCACGAACTGTCTAAGAGGTTACTACAAACAAAAGGTCTGAAAATACGTACATAGGACTGTCTTCGGAATATAAAGTAAGACAGAACTGAAAGTGAAGAGTAGAAGGTGACGCCAAGGCCCACGAACATCTGCGGGTCTACCTCGATGTCTCCTGTATGAAATGATGAGATGCTCCGACCGTCAGTGATCACCGGGTCCGGCTGCGTAGTCTGCACAACATAAAGAAGTGCAGGTGTAGCATCAGTACAACCGACCCCATGTACTGAGTAAGTG
>ML251169.1:0-73566 GCA_005239495.1 Nicotiana undulata | reverse complement strand
GTGATATTGTGCCCGAGAGGCTATAAATTGTGAGATTATTATTTTTCACTCATTTTACACTGAGTCTCTTTAATAAACGCTGAGTTAATATTTTATTCAAGTTTAAATGGGGGAAACTGGAGTTGCAAAGTATTTGAAAAAATGTAGACTTTTGATTTACTCTATTTGTGTTCACTGGCATATGTTTTTATGAAATTATGATTTTTAAATGCTCGTCACTGCACTCAAGTTTTTAGTTACTTTGGTTACTTCTTGAGTTGGCGTACTCACGTTACTCCCTGCACCTTTGTGTGCAGATCCAGGTACCAGATCTGAGCGATAGTTGATTCCTCCTTTGCTCGGAGTTGCTCGAGGATAGAGGTAGCTGTTTGGCGTCCACAACTGTCTTTTTGTCCTCTCTTAGCCATAGATTTCTAGGGTTTCCTGGACTGTACTAGCAGAGGCATGTTATTAGATATTACGTTTATCCCTATAGATGCTCATGACAGTTGTATCCGGGTGTTGGGCTGTGGTTAGACTTGATTTTGTGGTATTATTGCAGTTATCTATGTTTTTAAACAAAATTCCTAAATGAAATCTTTCGACTTATGATTTTGAAAAGGATATTTTTATATGTTACTCTCAGTAGTTGGCTGGCCTAGTTTCACGATAGGCGCCATCACGACCTTTATTGATTTGGGGTCGTGACAACTTCACATTCCTTTAACATGATTACATGTGGGGGGAAATGCTAAAAGAATATACTTTTTTTTTCATTTCACTTATACCATTTAAGATTTTGAATCTGATGCTCATATTGTATTGTCAAACACTTTATTGTTTAAGGTCTATTAAGTAATAGTAAAGTGTTGGGGGATCTTAGTAGCTTAATTTGTTGACTATCAGAACTACACCTTATTAGTAAAGATTCAATTCTCCATCTTGTAAACTCCTTTGTATCAGTTCTCCATCTTGTAAACTCCTTTGTATCATTGGAATGGATGGCCACCATTTAGCATCGTATTGTCATAATGCATTGCAAACAATTGCAAATAAAGGTTTTTACCTTCTATTCACAACATTTATCTTTTGTTCTTTGAAGTTGAGATTTTCACCCCTGTAATTGTTATGTCTATCCATTGTAGTTCCTGTGAAGCTTAATATATTAATTGCCAGAACTGTTATGCAATTAGAAATAGATAATACATTAATATAGAATGAATAAAGTATAACCAAATGAAAGGGTCTCATAAATATCAAACCTCACATTGCTGGGACAATTTAGGTTACAGTTAGAAACAATTGCAAAAAACATTTAATATTAAACGACTATTGGGCCCATGCTTCACAGGGGCAGCACCCTACTAGTGTGTGTACATATATATATATATATATATATATATATATATATATATAGAAAGAGAGAGAGAAAGGGTAATTGGTCACATTGTAATTGTTTTGAATTAATAATAATAAGTTAAAATA
Source organism: Nicotiana undulata (assembly GCA_005239495.1). NCBI lineage: Eukaryota > Viridiplantae > Streptophyta > Magnoliopsida > Solanales > Solanaceae > Nicotiana > Nicotiana undulata. Next base: position 72,102 of record ML251169.1, on the reverse strand, counting down.
AATGTTGAAAAATCAAAAAGAAGAGGCGAGCATTACTTAAAGTAGTCATGTTAAAATTTCATGACTCCTAATTGGTTAAATTAGTTCCTAAACCTAAACCTAAATTTTAATCGGTTAAAATTTAATAACAAACAAAAGAATCCTAAACCTAAAAGGGTTAAAAGTACCTAAAGTTTCCTAACACGATTTTCCTATTTTATGTGTTACTATTATATTTTTATTATAACTATGGTGTATTACATAGCTCAAATAAGAATAAATTGAATACATAAAATATTAAGTATACTTTTCTCCATTCATTTTATACATTATATAGTGTATAGATAGTGGTTAGTGGATATAGTTAGTTAGCTTAGTTGACTTACATATGCATGCATGTATATATACTTGGAAACTAATGGAATTGATTAGAGAGTTCTCATTATACCAAAGTATACAGTGTATGTCAGTGTTCTCTCTCTCTCTCTCTCTCTCTCTCTCATTCCTCTCCTTCTCCCAGAATATTCTAGAAAACTCCTTTGAAGCTCAATTGTCTTGAGCTTGCTTGGAATCCTAATATGATATCAGAGCTCAGATATTAGCTCAAATCTTGTCAACATATCCATTATTTGTTCCCAAATTTGTTTGCTTTCCGTTGCTTGCTAGGGTTTCGGCGATTACCGTTGAAATCTGCAAGTTTTCCACAAATTGAGATATTTTTGACCTAATTGATTCATCTGTTCGCTGAGTAGACTAATATACTCCTTATTTTTACCAAATCAGATCTTCGCACATAGACATCGATTAGGCTGAAGAAACCACGTCTGGCATAAGCAGAAATGACCAATTGGTCATTGATATAGGTAGTCCTCTCTACAGTCGTCCTACGGATAGTCCTGGAGTGACCTTAGTACCAGTTCCATTTGACGGAATTGGATATCGTTCCTCGAGAAAAAGTGTGTTGCAAGCCCTATCGGTCAAAATCAAATTAGGGTTTATTAATGGGGAATGTAAAAAACCTAGCCCTAATTCGATACAATTTCGTCAGTGGGAGAGGTGTGATGACATGGCAACCTCGTGGATCCTCAATTCCCTCGCTAAGGAAATTTATGATAGTGTAGAATATGTGAATGACTCAGTCGAGTTGTGGAGGTAATAAGAGGATCGTTATGACCAAACAAATGGTGCAAAATTGTATTAGATTCAGAAAGAGATTAATGAACTTGTTCGGGGATCCTTAGACAATACCACATACTATACACGAATGAAGGGATTATGGGAGGAGCTGAACACTTAGAGTGCCAAATCTCAATGTAGTTGCAACTACACGTGTGGAGCAAAAGAAACTATGCACAAGGCAGAGCAGGATCAATGACTTATCCAGTTTTTAATGGGCTTGAATGAGGTCTACACAATAGTGCTAGAGAGCATTCTTATGATGAAGCCTCTGCCTTTCATGGCACATGCTTTCTTTCTACTAATACAAAAAGAAAAACAAAGGGAGGTCAAACCTAATAGTCAACTAAATTTGGAGTCTACTTCACTGCATTTGAATGCAAGTCCACAACATCAGAATCCACTTGGAGTCAGGAACTTCAAGACACATTACACAGCCAACAACAATAACAGGGGGCGACCATTTTATGACTACTGCAAAGACCAAGACTTACGAGGGAGAAGTGTTATAAGTTACATGGATACCCTCAAAGCAATTCATACACTAATCAGAACCCTAATCGTGCCAATAATCAGTCATATAATCAAGGTAACAATCCAAATCATAACCATAATCACATATTCAACAGAGGAAAAGGCTTAGTGGCAAATGTACATGGATCTCCAACTGATATGATTCATGAGGATGAAGATGAGAAGGACATATAGGATGAAAATCAGAATGTCAACCTGACAAAAAACAATTTGGGCAGATAATGGGTTTATTGCAGCACTTTCAAGTAAGGAATACAAGAGGATCTTCCAGCAATAATGTCACAAATGGTAGTGTCAACTTTGCAGGTATTGTAGCATGTACTTCTTCCGTTGATTTTGACAAACCTTCATGCAAATGTTTTGAATCAAAGGTTGACCTTTGGATCATACACTCAAGAGCATCTAACCATATGACCTTTGATAAAAATGCACTAACATCACAACACTACCTTATGCTCTACTGATAAGCCTGCCAAATGGATATAGAGTAAAATTTCTTGAATTTGGAGATGTGATACTTTCTTCAGACATTGTCTTACATATGGGTCTTTTATGTTCCATCATTCAAATATAATTTGATTTTTGTTCACTCTATTGCTGTAAACCTTAGATGTATTGTATTCTTTAATGATGCATTCTGTTTGTTGTAGGACCCTTCAGTGAAGAGGCCTCAGGTGGTTGGTAGTAGCAAAGAGGGGCTCTATTACCTCTATTCCAGGTGTTTGAAGGGTAAAAAGGCTGTCTTGCCATCTACTGTTTTAGCTTATTGTTGCAATTGTGTTCCTGTTTCTAGTGTAATAGTGATGAGTTTGTTAGTCCTACTCATTCATGTCACAGTCCACACTTTGTAAATACTCCCATATCAAATAATAAGAATGAGTCTTCATGTGTGTTTGATAAACATGATATAAATTCTCTGTGGAACAATAGGATTGGTCATGTTCCTTTTGTTAAAATGAGAGGAATATCCTCTATCCCTGCAAAGTTTGCACCAAGACAACCTTTTATTTGCCCCATATGCCCTATGGTAAGACAAGATAGACTCCCCTCTCCTCAAAGAACTAGCACCACTTCCCAATTGTTTGAGCTATTTCATATAGACATACGAGGTCCCTACCGAGTAACTACCCATGATAACCACAAATACTTTCTCACCTTAGTGGATGACTTTATTAGATCCACTTGGACTCACCTGTTAAGCTTCAAAAGTAATGCCCTTCAAGCCTTTACAACTTTTGTAGTCACGATTGAAAATCAGTTCAATACATCTATAAAAATAATTAGATATGATAATGACTTAAAATTCACCAGCCATGAAGCCTCTTCATTTTACCAGTCCATGTAACGACCCAACTAGTCATTTTGGGCAATTGCATCAGGTTTGGCAGTTAGAGGTCACAAGTAGCTTCACACAGTGTGTTATGACTTGCGTGCATTATCGGTTCGGGTTTCTGGGAGGTTCAGAAAGGATTTTAAGGAGTGGCTCTTAACTCGAAATCGAAAGAATCGACCAAGGTTTGACTTTTGAGTATTTGACCTCAGATTGAGTTTCAATGGTTCCGATAGGCTCAGATGGTGATTTTGGACTTAGGCGTGCGTCCAAAATTGGATTTGGAGGTTCGTAGGATAATTGGAAGCATTTTGACAAAAATTGGAAAGTTGAAGTTTTGGAAGGTTGATAGGGTAACCAAGAGTTAAATTTGGTAATATCGGGGTCGGAATATGATTCCGAAAGTTGGAACAACTCCGTTATGTCATTTGGAACTTGTCTGAAAAATTTGACGATTGATTTCATAGGTTCGACGCGAGTTTTGGAAGTTAAAAGATTTGAAATTTCATGAGTTCGATTCATTATGTGATTGTAGTTTAGATGTTGTTTTATATAATTTGAGGCCTCGAGCAGGTTTGCGTTATGTTTTAGATCTTGTTGGCATGTTTCGATGGGGCCTCGGGGGCCTAGGGTGTGTTTTAGATGGGCTACGAGCTATTTCTCTATGTTTTGGACTGCTAGTTTGCTGGTGTGCCTATTGTTCTTCGCGATAATGAAGATGATGATGCGATCACGAAAGGTTTCTATGGAGCTCAGGAATTTTGTTCTTCGCGGATGCGATCTTGGGCATGCGTTCGCGAAGCTTTAGCTGTTCATTGTCCGCGTTCTCACCTGTATGTTCGCGTTCACTTAGTGGGGTTGGGAACTGGTGGACTTTTACTCATCATGTCCGCGATTGTATGCACGCGTTTGCAGAGCCTTTGGTAATTATTCATCGTGTTAGCGCAGTTTGTGCCGCGAACGCGAAGCTTTATTCTCACTGGCTACAATTTGTTCTTCGCATTCGCGAGGATTTTTCTGCGATCGCGTAAGAGGAATCACAGGGCAGAATATAAAAGTACTCTATTCCGAGGGTTAGCCATTTTCAACATTTTTGGAGTTCTAGAGCTCGGTTTTGAGCGTTTCTTCGTGGGGTTTTCAAGCAAATAATTGGGGCAAGTGTTATTCACCTAGAATTTATTATATTCCATGTTTCCATCTTTATTTTTATCTTATAATTAGTGGTTTGAGTTGAGAAAACGTGGGGATTTTCGAAGAAACCTTTCAAAATATAAAATGATGATTTGAGAGACGAATTAGTATCGGAATTTGATAATTTTGGTATTGTTGAACTCATATCGGAAAGGGTGTTTGGATTTTGTGAAATTTGTCGGGTTCTGAGGTGTGGGCCCGGGGGATCGACTTTTGGGTGATTTTTTGTTTTTGATAAAGATTGAAGCTTTATTATCCGGAAGAGTTTCTTATGAGTTTTGTTTGTGGTTTAAAGTTATGTTGGCTAGATTTGGACCGTCCAGACGTTATTTCATTCGAGAGATCCAATTTAGAGTAACAGTCTATCTTCTCTATTATAAGTGTTTTGCCTAACTTTTTGTGGGGGAAACTACCACTTAGAAATTGAGTAAATTATGTTATCTTGTTACGTGAAAGCCGTGTAAGCAAGGTGACGAGTGGGTGCACATTCTATATGTGGTATTTGATTGGTTTAGATTGTCAAGTGACTTTCTATGCCTTTAATTGAATTGTCATAACATGGGATATCTCGTTGTTAGTCTACTCTTACATGCTCTATTTGACGCTATTAGCACCTATTGTACTTCTTACTCGTTATTTGACACTTATATGCCTTAGTTGAAGTTATTTCCTTCCTTATTGTCGTGTTACCTCTTAATTGTTGGGTTCCTTCTATGACCTTGTGCTTATCTGCTGCATGTCCTAATTGTTGTGGTTGCATACTTAGTTATCACATACCTTACCCGTCCTGTCAATTTTGTAAAGTTTGTTGTATTCCTTCTGTCACGACCCAAATTTCCAACCCCCGGGATCGTGATGGCGCCTAACACCACACTTGCTAGGCAATCTAATGTTAGAACTTAATTAACCATTTTCCTTTAAATTTATTTAAACACGAATAAACAATTCCAAATAAACACGAAATCCAAAACTTTCCAATGACTGATATGAAGAAAAATATTAGAAATAATAAGATGAACTACGAACTAATACTAAATGTATAACTACCCAGGGACTGGTGTCACAATTCACGAACTATTAAAGAATACTAAAAATAATTGGGCTGAAAGAAATGTATCTCTGTTTTGAATGAAATAAAATAGTATCTAAATAAAAAAGGGAAGACTCCAGGAATCTGCGGACGCCAACAGATCTACCTCATGTCTCCGTGCGAATAATGTCAGTTACTACTTTCACCTAACTCTGACCGGTACCTGGATCTGCACAAGAAGTGAAGAGTGTAGTATCAATACAACCGACCCCATGTACTGATTAAGTGCCGATCCTAACCTCGACGAAGTAGTGACGAGGCTAAGGCAGGGCAATGTAACATAACCTGTAACAATATATATATATATATATATATATATATATTGTTACAGGTTATGTTACATTGCCCTGCCTTAGCCTCGTCACTACTTCGTCGAGGTTAGGATCGGCACTTAATCAGTACATGGGGTCGGTTGTATTGATACTACACTCTTCACTTCTTGTGCAGNGCTAAGGCGGGGCAATGTAACATAACCTGTAACAATATATATATATATATATATATATATATATATATATATATATATATATATATATAACAAAGCAAGAAAATAATTCTAAACAAAACAAGAAAAATAAACTGTAACAAGAAAAATAAACTGTAACAATAAATACAATAACTCAGTTGCTTTTTCCAGGCCTTAGCCATAACCAAATTTTGACTTTAAAATAAGAGTAAGGGTAAAATAGGTAAAATAGTAGAGTAAAACATTAATTTTCCAAATCTTTACTTTTTCTTGAAAAATCAGTAAAACATAGGTGTCCTCCCTTATTTCTCCTTGTTGCGGCGTGCAACCTGCTCTCACCTGTCCACCCTTATTACACCTCCCTATATATCACCCTTATTACACCTGTTGCGGCGTGCAACCCGATCCCACCTGTCCACCCTTATCACTCCTTGTTGTGGCGTGCAACCTGCTCCTACTAGACATATCATATCAGTTTATTTATTTATGAAAACTTTCACAATTCAGGCCAAGCCTTTCACAATATTTTTGTCTCAACAATTGTAAACAGAAATCGGTATGACTCATAAACTTCATCAAATATAATTTCATAACGAAACCAACCAGAACATGTGTAAATATCGTAACGCTGTCATTCAGCTCAATCTTTATGTATCATAACAAAACCAAAGGAACAACCAACACTTCCAACATACTTGAAACACTACTTGACAATAATTTAATGAAACCAAATAGCCATGTAAACATCAATGATCATAAAACAATTAAGCCATGAGGCAAGTAATTGGAAACATGGAAGGGATTATGTTAAACAAACAATTTGGTAGTATATAGGTACTCGTCACCTTGCCTATACACTACACACAAGCAATTTCACATAACAATAAGATTGAGGATTCAAATTCCCTCAAGTTAAGGTTAAATCAAGCACTTACCTCGATCTCACAAGCAATTCACTGCTCTAGCACTGCCTTTACTTTAGAATTTGCTTCTAATCCGCTCGAATCTAATCACAATCGGTTCAATGTCATCAATCATAGCCTAATGGAATCAAATTTATTAAAAAACTATGACTTTCCTATGTTGTTTTTTACCAAAATACAAAAATCGACCCTAGACCCGCTTGGTCTAAACTCGAGGTTCGTACCAAAACCCGTTTACCCAATCTCCCTCGAGCCCGGATATGCAATCCCCAAATTTTGAAATTCCTAAGTTCTACCCAAAAACTCAATTTGCACCATGAAAATTCTAGAATTTTTGGTTGTAATCTTGTTAGAAGTTGTTAGGAATTGAAAAGAATTAGTTGTAGATCACTTACTAATGGTAGAAGTTTGGGTCTTTGGAAAATCGCATATGGAGGTTTAGGGTTTGAGAGAATTAAAAAAGAAGTGAAAAACCTGTCAAAAATATGATATAATAGGTTGCAGGTCTTGCACTTGCGAACCATGAGATTTTCAGGATTTATCGCAAATGCGATAAAAATATCGCATTTGCGACAAAATGTCATTTCGCAATTGTGACCCAAGATCTGACATTTGCGAGATATGAGGCTGGCCAATGACTTTGCAAATGCGAAGCCAGATCTCGCATTTGCGAAATCTGAGGCCTGCAACACTAGATTTCAGCTGTTGGGTATTTTTCTAAGTCTAGACACTTCGTAGCCTACCCGAAACTCACCCGAGCCCTCGAGGCTCCAAATAAAACATGCACGCAAGTCTAAAAATATCATACAGACTTGCTCGTGCGACAAATCATCAAAATAATATCAAAATCTACAGATTTAACCTCAAAACTCAAGAGTTCCTCAAGAGCACTCAAATTTCTAACTTTTCAACCGGATGTCCAAATTATATCAAATCAACTCCAATTCTCATCAAATTTCACAGATAGGACATAAATATATAACAAACTTGTTCCGGGCTCCGGAACCAAAATACGGGCCCGATATCATCAATTTTACATATTATTTCATTTCTTTATTTCTTGAATTAACCAGTAGTATAATTTTCTTCAAAATTTATTTTCTAAGGCTAGGGACCTCAGAATTCAATTTCGGGCATACGCCCAAGTCCCATACTTTACTGCGGACCTCCCGGGATCGTCAAAACACAGATCCGGGTCCATTTACCAAAAATCTTGACCAAAGTCAACTAAAACAAAATTTTAACTCTAGAAATTACTATTTCTCATATTTTCACATAAAAGCTTTTCGGTTTCATGCCTGGACTGCGCACGCAAATCGAGGTAATTAAAATTAGTCTTTATATGTCTAACAAGCCTAGAATTAGGTATAACTTCATAAAATGACCCCTTGGGTCGTCACAATCTCCACCTCTAAAACACACGTTCGTCCTCGAAACACACGTTCATCCTCGAACGGACATAGAAAATTACCTAAATTGGCAAACAAGTGTGGATATTTACTGTACATGTCCGACTCGGACTCCCAAGTAGATACCTCAACGGGCTGACCTCTCCACTGCACTCGAACTGAATGATAACTCTTTGACCTCAACTGACGAACTTGCCGGTCTAAAATGGCCACCGGCTTCTCCTAATAAGTCAAATCCTTGTCCAATTGGAAAAAACTGAAGTCTAACACGTGGGACGGGTCACCATGATATTTTTGGATCATAGACACATGGAATACCGGATGAACTGAGGATAACCCTGGAGGAAACGCAAGTCTATAAGCTACCTCCCCCACTCTATCAAGAATTTCAAATGGCCTGATGTACCTGGGATCAACTTACCCTTCTTCCCAAATCTCATATCACCCTTCATGGATGATACCCGAAGCAATACTCTCTCTTCAACCATGAATGCTACATCTCGAACCTTACGATCGGCATAACCCTTTTGCCTAGACTGAGCTGCACGAAGTCGCTCCTGAATAATATTGACCTTATCTAAGGCCTCCTGCACTAAGTCTGTACCCAATAACCGAGCTTCTCCAGGCTCAAAGCATCCAACTGGCGATCTACATCGTCTCCCATATAATGCCTCATAGGGAGCCATCTGAATGCTCGACTGATAACTATTATTATAGGCAAACTCTACTAACGACAAGAACTGATCCCAAGAACCTCCAAAGTCAATAACACAAGCGCGGAGCATATCCTCTAAAATATGAATAGTACGCTCGGATTGCCCGTCCGTCTGGGGATGAAATGCTGTGCTCAACTCAACTCGGGTACCCAACTCACGCTGAACTGTCCTCCAAAAGTGCGAGGTAAACTGCGTACCCCGATCAGAAATGATAGACACGGGCACACCGTGAAGGCGAATAATCTCCTGAATGTATATTTCAGCCAACCACTCCGAAGTATAAGTACTTACCACTAGAATGAAATGTGCTGATTTAGTAAGCATATCCACAATAACCCAAACTGCGTCAAATTTCCTCTGAGTCCGTGGGAGTCCAACAACGAAGTCCATAGTGATATGCTCCCACTTCCACTCAGGAATCTCTATCTGCTGAAGCAAACCACCGGGTCGCTGATGCTCATATTTCACCTGTTGGCAATTCAAACAACGATCCACATAAGCAACAATGTCCTTTTTCATCCTTCTCCATCAATAATGCTGCCTCAAATCCTGGTACATTTTGGCTGCACCTGGATGAATGGAATACTTAGAACTATGAGCTTCTTCAAGAATCAACTCACAAAGGCCATCAACATTAGGCACACATATACGTCCCTGCATCCTTAAGACACTGTCATCTCCAACTGTAACCTTCTTGGACCCGAACTGTGTCCTTAATAACCATCAAATATGGGTCATCATCCTGTCGCTTTCTGATACACTCAATTAAAGAAGACCGAGCGACTGTACAAGCTAAAACACTGCCGGGCGAAATATCCAACCTCACGAACTGATTAGCCAAAGTCTGAATATCTAAAGCCAACGGTCTCTCCCCAACTAGAATAAATGCAAGGCTGCCCATGCTTACCGACTTCCTACTCAATGCATCGACCACCACATTAGCCTTCCCGTGATGATATAATATAGTGACATCATAATCCTTCAATAACTCTAACCATCTCCGCTGTCTCAAATTTAGATCCTTTTGCTTGAACAGGTACTAGAGACTACGATGATCTGTGAAAACCTCACACGGTACAACATAGAGATAGTGCCTCCAAATCTTCAATGCATGAACAATGGCTGCCAACTTTAAGTCATGAACATGATAATTCTTCTCATGAACTTTCAATTGACGAGACGCATATGCAATCACCCTGCCGTCCTGCATCAATATCTCTCCAAGTCCAACTCGAGAAGCATCACAATAAACCGTGAAAGAACCTGAATCTGATGGTAACACCAACACCGGGGCTGAAGTCAAGGCTGTCTTGAGCTTCTAAAATCTCACCTCGCACTCTTATGACCATTTAAATGTGGCACCTTTATGAGTCAATTTGTTCATTGGGGTTGCTATAGACGAGAATACCTCCACAAAATGACGGTAATAGCTTGCCAAACCCAAGAAGCTTCTGATTTCTGTGGCTGTAGTGGGTCTAGGACAATTCTTGACTGCCTCTATCTTCTTAGGATCTACCCGAATACCCTCTGCTAATACAATATGACCCAAGAAAGCTACTGAATCTAACCATAACTCACATTTTGAAAACTTGGCATACAACCGATTATCCCTCAAAGTCTGGAGTGCTATATGGAGGTGATGTTGATGCCCCTCACGACTGCAAGAATATATCAAAATATCATCAATGAATACAATTACAAAAGAATCCAGATGAGGCTTGAAAACCCGATTCATCAAGTCCATAAAGGCCGCTGGAGCATTAGTCAAACTAAAGGACATCACCAAAAATTCATAGTGCCCATACCTCGTCCGAAAGGTTGTCTTAGGAACATCAGACACCCTAATCTTCAGCTGATGGTAACCAGATATCAGATCAATTTTGTAAAACACATTGGCACCCTGAAGTTGATCAAACAAGTCATCAATCCTCGACAATGGATGCTTATTCTTGATAGTAACTTTATTCAACTGCCGGTAGTCTATACACATCCTCATCGACCCATCCTTCTTCTTCACAAACAAGACCGGTGTACCCCAAGGCGATACACTAGGTCTAATAAAACCCTTATCAAGCTAGTCTTGCAACTACTCTTTCAATTTTGGCGGGGCCATTCGATATGGAGGAATGGAAATGGGATGAGTGCCCGGAGCCACATCAATACAAAAATCAATATCCCTGTCAGGTGGCATCCTTGGCAGGTCTGCAGGAAACACCTCGGGAAACTCACGAACAATACGCACCAACTCTATAGGAGGAACCTCAGCCTCAGAGTCACGAATATGAGCTAAATAGGCCAAACACCCCTTTTCAACTATACGACGAGCCTTGGCATACAAAATCACTTTGCTAGGAGAATGACCAGGAGTCCCTTTCTACTCTAATCGAGGCAACCCTGGCAAGGCTAAAGTAACTGTCTTGACGTGACAGTCCAAAATGGCATAATACGGTGACAACTAATCCATGCCCAATATAACATCAAAATCGACCATGTCTAGAAGCAAAAGGTCTACACTAGTTTCAAGACCCTCAATGACTACCACGCACGACTGATACACACGATCTACCACAATAGCATCCCCCACCGGTGTAGACACATAAACATGAACACTCAAGGAATCACGGGGCACAATCAAATACGAGGCAAAATAGGATGAAACATAAGAATAAGTAGACCCCGGATAAAAAAAAACTGAAGTAGCTCTATCGCAAACAGAGATGATACCTGTACTAATAGCATTGGAGGACTCCGCCTCGGGCCTGGTTGGAAATGCATATAATCGGGGCTGGACCCCGCCACCCTGAACTATGTCTCAAGGAGGACCTCTGATAGGTGGACCTCCACCTCTAACGGGTTGGCCTCCACCTCTAGAAACCTGACCTCCACCTTTAACAACCTGACCCCTACCCCTGGCTGGCTGGGCAGGTGGTGCTGGAGTTGGTGCCGGGACTATAGCACGAGAACCCTGATACTGAAGCTGATTACCTGAATATTTCGGACAAGTCCTCTGAACATGCCCATATTCACCACACTCAAAATATCCCTCATGATATGAAGACTGACCCTGATGAACCGACTAACCTCAATAATAACTCTGCAGAGGAGGTGCTCTAATAGGAGCTGGAGGAGCATTGTAGACTGGCTGAGCAGAAAGAGGCGTATAAGAACCATGACCACCTGAAGTACTGTGTGAAAACTGAAGTGCTGAGTGAAATGGCCTGGAAGACTGGCTCTGCTAAATGAAATCCCGCCTCCAAACGAGACACCACTGAATCCACCGAAATGGCGAGGTTACTTGTCTGACCCCTGACCTCCCATCCCAAGAACCGTCTCAACCCTCCTAGCCACATTAGTTGCATCCTGAAAAGAAATCTCGGTCCCTGTCTCCTTATATATCTGCAACCTGATGGGCTGAGCAAGGCCCTCAATAAACCGCCTGACCCCCCTCTTTTTGTGGGCAACAGAAGAATTGCATGTCTAGCCAAATCTACAAAATGATTCTCATACTGGGTGACAGTCATGCTGCCTTACTAAAGTCGCTCAAACTGACGACGCTTCTCCTCTCGAGTAGTAACAGGCAAGAACTTCTCCAAAAAGAGATGAGAAAATAGATCCCAAGTCAAAGCAGGAGACCCAATTGGCCTCGTCAAAGAGTAATCCCTCCACCATTTCTTGGCGAAACCAATCATCTGAAAAGCAGCGAAATCGACCCCATCGGTCTCCAAAATACCCATATTACGCAAAACCTCATGACAACTATCCAGATATTCTTGAGGATACTCTGAAGTCTCACCACTGAAATGATAAGGAAATAACTTAATGAACCTGTCCAACCTCCACAAAGAATCGGTGTACATAAGTGTCCCATCAACAGGTGGTACTGCAGCAACTGGCTAAATTACCCCAACTGGATTGGCCACTGGGGTCTGAACTTAAGGAGTGGTCTGATAAGGAGTTCGAGTAACAACAATTTGAATCCCTCATCCAGCCTGAGATGTGGCCGCTGCCACGGGGAATGTCCCAGTTTGGACTACACTCTCCATGATGCCCACTAACCGGACCAAAGCGTCCTGAAGCACTAGGGTGTCAATAAACCCCTCTGGGACCTGAGCTGGTCCCGCTGGAACGGTCTGAGCTAGAATCCCCTCATGAATCTCAACCTGGGGCTCCGTAGCTGGGGCTGCTATCTGAGCAACGGGCTGTGTCCTACCCCGGCCTTGGCCTCTGATAGGGCCTCGGCCTCTGCCCCTAATAGGGGCTGCTGCTGGAAGACCAGATGATTGGTCAGAATAAGAGGAAGCACGGGTTCTCACTATCTGCGAGAGAATAGAAGAGTCCAAATCAGTATTTGAGATAAGAAGAATCACACGATAGAATAGAAATAAAAATTGGAGTTGTTTCCTAACTTGATAGCCTTTGAGAGATAATTAGAAACGTCTCCGTACCGAACCTTCAGACTTTATTAAGCTTGTTCGCGAATTGTGAGACCTAAGCAACCTAGTGCTCTAATACCAACTTGTCACGACCAAAATTCCCAACCCTCGGGATCGTGATGGCGCCTAACACCACACTTGCTAGACAAGCCAATCTTAAATTAACCATTTTCCTTTAAATTTATTTAAATACAAATAAACACGAAATCCAAAACTTTCCAATGACTGATATGAAGAATAAAATTAGAAATAATAAGACGAACCACGAACTAATACTAAATGTAACTACCGAGGGTCTGGTGTCACAATTGACGAACTACTCAATAATACTACAAATAATTGGGCTGAAAGAAATGTATCTCTGTTTTGAATGAAATAAAACAATATCTAAATAATAAAGGGAAGACTCCAGGAATCTGCGAACGCCAGCAGATCTACTTCGTGTCTCCGTGCGAATAATGTGAGCTACTACTTTCACCTAACTCTGACCGGTACCTGGATCTGCACAAGAAGTGCAGAGTATAGAATCAATACAACCGACCCCATGTACTGAGTAAGTACCGAGCCTAACCTCGACGAAGTAGTGACGAGGCTAAGGCGGGGAAATGTAAAATAACCTGTAACAATATATATATATATATATATATATATATATATATATATATATATATATATATATATATATATAAAATCAAGAAAACATAAACAAAACTAGAAAAATAAACTGTAACAATAAATACAATAACTCAGTTGCCTTTTTCAGGCCTCAGCCATAACCAAATTCTCACATAATCCAAAATTTCAACTTTTGACTTTAAAATAAGAGTAAGGGTAAAATACGTAAAATAGTAGAGTAAAACAGTAATTTTTCAAATCTTTACTTTTTCTTGAAAAATCAGTAAAACATAGGTGCCCTCCCTTATTGATCCTTGTTGCGGCGTGCAACCCGTTCCCACCTATCCACCCTTATTATATCTCCCTATATATCACCCTTATTACACCAGTTGCGGCATGCAACCCGATCCCACCTGTCCACCCTTATCACTCCTTGTTGTGGCGTGCAACTCGCTCATACCAGACATATCATATCCGTTTATTTCTTTATGAAAACTTTCACAATTCAGGCCAAACCTTTCATAATATTTTTGTCTCAACAATTGTAAAAAGATATCGGTATAACTCATAAACTTCATCAAATATCATTTCATAATGAAACCAACGAGAACATATGTAATTATCGTAATGCTGTCATTCAGCTCAATCTTTATGTATCATAACAAAACCAAAGAAACAACCAACACTTCCAACATACATGAAACACTACTTGACAATAATTTAATGAAACCAAAAACCATGTAAACCTCAATGATCATAAAACAATTAATCCAGGAGGTAAGTAATTGGAAACAGGGAAGGGATCATGTTAAATAGACAATTTGATAGTGTATGGGTACTCGTCACCTCACCTATACCCCACAAACTTTCACATAACAATCCGATTGGGGATTCCTATTCCCTCAAGTCAAAGTTAAACCAAACACTTACCTCGATCTCACAAGCAATTCACTGCTCTAGTATTGCCTTTCCTTTAGAATTTGCTTCTAATCCGCTCGAATCTAATCACAATTGGCTCAATGTCATTAGTCATAGGCTAAAGGAATCAACTTTATTGAAAAACTATGGCTTTCCTATGTTTTCTTACCAAAATACAAAAATCGACCCCGGACCCGCTTGGTCTAACTCGAGGTTTGGACCAAAACCCCTTTACCCAATCTCCCCCGAGCCCGGATATGAAATTGGCATTGGAATCCAACCTTAATTTGAGGTCTAAACCCAAATATTGAAATTCCTAAGTTCTACCAAACAACCCAATTTTCACCATGAAAATTCTAGAATTTTTGGTTGTAATCTTGTTAAAAGTTTTTAGGAATTGAAAAGAATTAGTTGGATCACTTACCAATGGTTTGGAGAAGTTTGGGTCTTTGGAAAATCGCTTATGGAGGTTTAGGGTTTGAGAGAATTGAAAAAGAAGTGAAAGACCCATCAAAAATTTGATATAACAGGTTGCGGGTCTCGCATTTGCGAACCTTGAGATTTCCGGTATATATCCCAAATGCGATAAAAATGTTGCATTTGCGATAAAACGACATTTCGCAATTGCGACCCAATATCTCGCATTTTTGAGATCTGAGGCTGGCCAATGACTTCGCAAATGCGAAGCCATATCTCGCATTTGCGAGATCTGAGGCCTGCAACACCAATTTTCAGCTGTTGGGTATTGTTTTAAGTCTAGACACTCCGTAGCCTACCCGAAACTCACCCGAGCCATCGGGTTTCCAAATCAAACATGCACGCAAGTCTAAAAACACCGTACAGGCTTGCTCGTGCGATCAAATAATCAAAATAACATCAAAATCTACAGATTTAACCTCAAAACTCAAGAGTTCCTCAAGAACACTTAAATTTCTAACTTTTCAACCGGATGTCCAAAGTACATCAAATCAACTCCGATTCTCATCAAATTTCATAGATAGGACATAAATATCATAACAAACTTATTCCGGGTTCCGGAACCAAAATACGGGCCCAATATCATCAATTTCACATATTATTTTATTTCTTTATTTCTTAAATTAACCAGCAGAATTATTTTCTTCAAAAATTATTTTCTAAGGCTAGGGACCTCAGAATTCAATTTCGGGAAAACGCCTAAGTCCCATAATTTACTGCGGACCTCCCGAGATCGCCGAAACACAAATCCTGGTCCGTTTACCAAAAATGTTGACCAAAGTCAACTAAAACCAAATTTTAACTCTAGAAATTACTATTTCTCATATTTTCACATAAAAGATTTTTGGTTTCATGCCCGGACTGCGCACACAAATCGAGGTAATTAAAGTTTGTCTTTTTATGGATAATAATCCTATAATTAGGTCTAATTTCATAAATGACACCTTGGGTCGTCACACCTTCTGTTTTTACAGTGTTCCTTTGTTGCCGCGTACTGAAACCCTTGATTGTAGAAATTCTTTTAAATTGAGTTATTGAAGTGTTGCTGTTGATTTAAATTATTGTATAGGGGATCGGGTTGCACGCCACAACAAGTGAAATAAGGGAGGTGGTGAAATAAGAGAGGATATTTATTATTGTGACATTGATATTGTACGGTGGAATCAGATTGCACGCCACAACATGTGAAATATGGGTGAATTGATATGGTGGATGTATATGGATAAAATTGGAAGGACCAATTTTACATTTTCTATGGCCTCTCGTAGCTTATCCGAGTAAGGGGATGGGTACAGCTCGAGGCCCGATCTCGAGTGTTCCTTATGATAAACTTTGAGGCAATGCAGATCGGTGACTATCACGAGCCACAAACACGTGGGCGAAGGCGGCCAAGTCTGCAGCTAAGTACAAGTCCGTACTATGACATTAAATGTATGTACCATATGCATATCTTTGTAATAAATGTCTATATACTATGTTGGGATTTCCCCCTCCTATATAAAGGGGACCCTTATCATTTTTTGCACACAACCTATTCAATACAAGAAACAAGAACATTCTTTGATCTCTAACTCAACGTCCTCTATTGTCTCTTTAAACAATTTATTACTTGCATTTATTGTATTTCATTAATTGTATTTAATTTATTGCCTATCATTCATCGTAAATAGCCTCATACGAGGTCCATAAAACGGTTATAGCTCCATCGATCACACATCACTAGCCCCGAGTCTCAACCTCGAGGATCTATCTCGGCTAGCTCGGAACCCCGACCTGAGGCAGTCTGGTTTGACTATCTTCATTTTCATATCGTTTTCACCTTATTCCTTTACTCACACTTAGCATCTATTGCCTAACAACTAGCATTAAAACAAATCGCATATTTGTGGAACCACACAATCAAATTTAATTATAATTACCATTTTCAAGGTAAACTGTTTGGCGCCCACAGTGGGGCTAAAAACAATAGTGATTGTTTTAGTGTTGGTTCACTAAAAACATAAGTTATTCTTCACACTTTTTCTTGTCCAAAAAATCTTTAATTTCAGGTAAAAATGTCTAACTCAATAAATGCACGCGAAAACAACGGTGCTGAGGACCATGGTGAGGATGGTGTAGCTACTCATGGCGTTGGTGTACCACCATAGAACCCTGAGGATGCGCTAAACCCAAACCCTATGGATGTGGGCTCACGCAACGCCCAAAACGTCGATATTAGTTCCCCCACTGGCAGGGATATACATTGGGAAAAAGAACAGGAGGTCCAGAACACTCCAGCTCGAGAAGAAAGGAAGGTTAGCCTTCATGTTAATTTTGAAATGTTGCAGTCACAACAGTTGGCGATTGCTCAGCTGCAAAGCCATAAAAAAATTCCCAGCACAGTAGCACCAGGAACGGCTCCTCGAGTCAAACCAGCACCGGAGATGTCGAGCAACGACGGATCGACGACCTACCCCGCCATTATGAAAATGCTCGAAGACGTCACGAAGAGAATTGAATCAGGTGAAAAGAAAATAGAAGCCAATGACAAAAAGGTGGAAACCTACAATACGAGGGTCGACCAGATTCCAGGTGCACCCTCTGTCCTAAAAAATGTAGATTCAAAGAAGTTCGTACAAAGTCCGTTCCCATCAAGCGCGACCCCGAATCCCATCCCGAAGAAATTCAGAATTCCCGATCTCCCGAAATACAACGAGACCTCGGAACCAAACAAGCATATCACTGCCTATACTTGTGCCATGAAGGGGAACAATTTAAACAAGGACGATATTGAGTCCGTCCTATTGAAAACGTTTGGAGAAACTCTGTCAAAGGGGGCAATGGTGTGGTATCACAACCTAACCCCCAATTCGATAGACTCGTTTGCCATGCTGGCAGACTCCTTCATAAAGGCACATACTGGAGCCATCAAGGTCGCAACTAGGAAATCCAATGTCTTCGAAATCAAATAGAGAGAGAGAGAGCGAAATGCTGCGAGAATTCGTGTCTCGCTTCCAAATAGAGCGAATGGAGTTACCCCCGGTCTCTGATGACTGGGCAGTACGGTTCTTCACCCAAGGCTTGAATGGGCGGAGCTCGATAGCTTCGAAATAGTTGAAGCAAAACTTGGTTGAATATCCCGCCGTTACTTGGGAAGATGTCCACAACCGATACCGGTCAAAGATTAAGGTCGAGGATGACCAGTTAGGAGCCCCCATCAGGCTCGTTATATCCTACTAGGATCTTGGCAAAAGAACCGAGGCTAAACAAGGATAGGTATCATCCATAAACTTAAGACCGAAGGAACACCCTGAGGCGCAACATACCTCAGAGCGATTGAAGGATAGACTGAGGGCAGAACCCTCGGGGACTCGTAAACCGAGTCGATTTCAGTAGACACGCGGGACTGGTAGAGGTACTTCGGCTGTCAGAGTATAACTTCAATGTTGATGTTTCAAACATCATATCAGCTGTAGGTAAAATCAAGGATACCAGGTGGCCAAAGCCCATACTATCAGACCCATCGCAAAGAAACCATAACTTGGTGTGCGAATTTCACCGCACACACGGTCACAGGACCGATGATTGTAGACAACTTTGGGAGGAAGTAGCCCGAATACTTAGCAAAGGGCACCTCAGAGAATTCCTTAGTGACTGAGCTAAAAATCAACTCCGAGAAAGAGAGATGAACACGAAAAACGTAGCAGAAGAGCCGCAACATGTAATCACGTGATCATAGGAGGGATTGACACCCCGCAGGAGCCCATCATCAGACGAACGATGATATCCATCACCGGGGAGAAGCAAACTCGAGGTTACATACCCGAGGACGCCCTCACATTTAGCGACGAGGACCTCGAGACCCAGTCTCGGCCTCACAACAACGCGCTGGTAATATCTTTCTGCGTGAATATGTTTCAAGTTAAACGTGTACTCGTGGATCCAGGTAGCTCGACCAACATGATCAGGTCGGGAGTGGTGGCGCAGCTCAGACTGCTCGATCAGATCATACCCGCCTCTCGAGTCCTTAATGGATTCAATATAGCGAGTGAGACAACAAAAAAAGGGAATCATCCTCCCGATCAGCATGGCCGAAATAACCCAAAACGCCAAGTTTCGCGTCATCGAAGGAGATATGAGATATAATGCCTTGCTCTGGAGACCATGGGTACACTGCATGAGAGCAGTACCATCGACCCTCTATCAAATGATCAAATTCCCAACTAAGAGAGAATAAAATCGGTATACGGGGAGCAACACGCAACACGGGAGATGTTCGCGGTATATGATGTTGTACCCGCATCGACACCTTCTACGTCGAAGGAACCAAAGGATAAGCAAACAACTAAGTAGCAGTCACAAGTTACTTCCTCGACTGCACCCCAAGCTTTGAGTTGAGGACCGTACCACGTCCTTAGAACAAACAGGGGAAGGCGCCATCGAGTCTGGAACGCCATCACTTCTAAGGTATGACTATCTCCCCCTTTTTATTCACTTTTATACTAACCTATATGCAGGTGTCCGAGAAAAGGAAATAGAAACACCCTCCGATCTGAAGACCTTAGGTTTTAAAGCACGCGTTGCGCTCTTTTCTTGCGATCGGATTTCATCCCAAAAAGGGTTTTGCCGGTAAAGGTTTTTAACGAGGCAACATCTATGCGATGCTTAAGGAGAACCTAGAAAGTATTCAAGGCTTCTCTCCAATCAACCTCGAATACTGAGGGGCATTCCCCCAGGAGGCCGCCTCTTCAGAAAAATCAAAATAAGCCGAAAAGGGTTTCGATAGGAAAATGATGTATCGGGCCAAACGATCAAATAAAATGTGTCCGCATAGAATAGTCGAACCCTCGGCGGTGAAAACATGAATACGTGTACCAAATAACCAAGGGAGTACCTTTTTCTACCAAGACACTTTGCGGTTCAAAGAAGTTCTTATTTTTACAAGAAAAGGACCCAGGGCCAAAAAACCCTCGATGTCTAGGGGACTGTCGTTGACTGTCACCCCATTGAGTTATTAAAGCTAGGGGTGGGCATCGGTCGGTTCGGTTCGATTATGAATATTATCGGTTTACCATATCGGTTATCAGTTTACAAATATGATAAACCGATAAGATATTAGTTATTGATTATCGGTTAATCGGTTATCGATCATTATCGGTTCGATTATCGGTTTACTCAATAAGATAACTCAACTAGAGTTAAGCAAAAAACAAAAAACAATTCACTCGAGTTAAGAAAAAAAAGGAGAATTCACATATAGTATACTACCCAATTCTCCGTTCTAGCCACAACTAATATTTAAATCATGTTTCATTTTGACAAATTCATGACCTGTGGAATCTCAAAAATTGATACTACAACTCCACAAGCATTCCATCTCTAATTCACTGGAAATATTAGTTAACGGAAACGTAAATTACAACTTTTTGGTTTCCTGCCAAACCATAATCACGAGATCAATGTCATTTTCTGGAGTCCAATTGTAGCAAGAGCAAGAAGAGTACTTGTAATTCAAGAGTTGTCCGAACACAACTGAAATAATGTTAATTCTTCAACAACAATTGTCCAAATACTTTACTAACAATATAAAGTAGTAACAATTTCACCTTTAAATTAACAAGTACAAACATAGTACTAAAACATGAGCACAAAATAAAGAATCAAAAACAATAAAAAATCCTATATTTTTATTATCGAACTCTACTGTAAAACTCAAACGAAAGGAACAAAATTTGTTCTTAACAAAGAAGTAATTTTGGAATACAAACTTACGCTAAGATTCTAAGAATGTGGTAGTACTTTGAATTTTGAAGAAGAACTGTTCAAGAATTGAATCAGAGTTTGAAGAGTGAACTGGAAACTTCAATCTTGAATGCGACTGGAAAAATTGGGAGAAAAAGAGAGAATGAAGCCCTAGATGTATTTATATACTTAAGGGTAAAATCCTAATTTTATTAAATCTTATTGGGTTATCGGTTAACCCATTAAGAAAT
The DNA here is from genome assembly GCA_005239495.1 of Nicotiana undulata. Classification (NCBI taxonomy): domain Eukaryota; kingdom Viridiplantae; phylum Streptophyta; class Magnoliopsida; order Solanales; family Solanaceae; genus Nicotiana; species Nicotiana undulata. The sequence continues at coordinate 50,873 of ML251169.1, read as the reverse complement.
TGGGCAAACCGTGGACCGAACCGATAACCCAATAGTGAGAAACTACAAAACCGTTAACCCAATAACCCGATATCGACACCCCAATAAGCTTGTTTCGGTTCGGGCTATCGGTTATACCCGATATATGCCCAGCCCTAATTAAAGCTCGAGGCCGTAAGATCCCAAGTGGGTGACCTCGGATATGATCAAAACTGTAAATCCTACGGGCATGACCAAAACCTGTAAGTCCTACGGGCATGACCAAAAACTGTAAGACCTCGCGTAATACATGACCAAATCACAAGACCTTGTAAAAGGCACGATCTCGAGTTTAAATCCAAGGCTATATATTCGAACTTGTAAGACCCCTAAAAAGGCATAACCTCAAATATAGATGCCGAGGATACCTCAATCGGGGACTCAAGGCTCCGGCCAAACATAAACGACTCCGGTCGATAGGCTCAGGCCAAAATAACGCGACTCGGGGACGCCCGACCGTCGCCATAAAATAAAAATCCTTCAAAATTATTTCGGAATGAACCGGTTAAAACATGCTACCCTCGGCACAAGTAAAAGAGCTTCGATCATTTTCATGTCAGCTCCAAATAACAAAAAGGCTCGAGACAATTCAGCCATAGGGTAAAACCTTCTGAGGTTCTCATTCATTGTCACACAACAACTCGTAATCGAGGTTTCTTTTGGACCGTCGAAGAGTCAAACGAACACAAAAACTTCAAACAAGTCTTCAATAAGGGAAAATGCAGCCACACTAAAGGGCATATCGATCCAATGCGTGAGATCCTTGACACTAGCTTAAAAAGCCTCAGGGCTAATTCTAATAAACCTAAGGGTCGATGAGCTCGAGCCGTAACCCGACTCGAGGAGTGAGCCCGAAACGGTTAACTATCATGTCTAAGGGCAAACATCGGAGCCTCCGGGCCTGTATCAAAAGCCTCCGGGCTGACTGAAAGTCATATCGACCCCATGCTTAAGAGCTCAAACGTCGGTTTAACAAGCCTCAAGACCAATCTGTAAACCTAAGGGTTTTTTGACAAGATCGTCGGACTTGCTTTCGACGATATTCAAATCAAAGAGAAAACAGATGCAAGCAAGTTGAAAGAATTAGAAGATTTTTTTATATATACAAATATACAGCCACAAGTGCTCCCGTAGAGAGCCTTACACAAAACAAAAAAAGAGAAAGCCTAGCCTACTTCTCCCGGGACTGTGGATTTATCGGCCTCTCCTTCGTTATCCTCAGAATCAGACACAAGGAAATTGGCGTCGTATTCATCCGCCCTGGACTTCTCTATCTCTTCTGATAGATCGAAGCCACTAGCATGGATCTCCTCAAGGATTTCCTTCGATATCTACATCGATCATAGTCTCTCCTCCTGCTTTCACGTCCAGAAACCCCTCTTAGCTTAGCCCGAGAACCGGCAACATCTTTTATGTAAACGGCCACTTTCTTGTCAGCCTTTTCTCGAGCCTCTTGTGCTTCAACACGGGCATCAACAACTTCGGCTTTCATTTGCAAAAGCTCGGCCTCAAGCCTTTCGATCTTGCTCACCTGAATCGAGCTATCTTCACGAGCATTACGGAGGTGCACTTCGAGGGCAGAAGCCTTGGCTAAAGCGTTCTTACTGGCTGCATCGTGGGCATCCATTTGATCCCTTAGCCCATTGCACTCGTGCTCGGCCTGGCCGACTCTACCCCAAAGACATTCCAGGTCCTCTACCTTCCTCTGCAGCTGCAATACCAAAATATTAACCCTCGAGGGCAGGAGAAAACATTTGCACACCATCGAATAGAGAGTCACCTCTCTCTTAAGGCGACCTTCGTAATCACGACTTTGGCTCACCTCGTACCGAAGGTGTATCAATTCCTTAGCCTGTTTATCACGGGGAATCCTAAGGGATTCCTCCCCATCCAAGGCTTTCAACAACTCGTATTTGAGCTTATCAAAGGCCTACGAAGGACAAGCTCTAGTTAGAAAATGAAAAATGAAGCTGGAGGATTGAAGAATCATTCATCAAAACTCACCACATAAAAAAATCGGTGGGCCTCCTCGAAGGCTGATCGAGCGTCTCATGGCTTGGCCTCTTCGGCCCCAGTCGAACCATTCTGAGAAAGGACACCATCTTCAGGGAGTTCGATCCCATCATATAGATCTTGTCCCCAAACATCCCTTGAGGTACCTTCAATGGGAGAAGAAAGTGGCGACATCAAATCCTTCCCCCTCGAAGTACCTTCGCCGGGGGATGAAAACGGTGGCAAGGGGGGAACCATTCCCCCAAGACTGAACACTTTGGGCCTAAAAAGCTCAGCTTCATCACTTTTACGCCTCTAGGTGGACCTCGCTTCGATAAAGTCCCCCTCACACATTGAGGACTACTTCCGCTTTCCCTCATTTTTTTTATGTCTGAGGCCTCCCGTCCACCCTCCATCAGGTATCGCCACTTACTCTCATTGTAGAATGACAATCTCCGAATCCAGTCTGCCAAGTCGGGGATCTCGAATGGCATCCACGGAGTTGCTGCCAAAGGAAAGGGAAGACATAATTATAAAGTCTGCCTTCGCTATAAACGAGATGATAAATGCACGAGTGTACCACTTACGTGTGAAATTCCACTTCTCAAGAAAATGCATAAACTCCTTCGGGATATATCACAGTCCGCACTCGGACAAATCTGTTCATCCACCCACAATCCCTCTCCTCTTCATCACTGGCGATGAGGGGCCGAGTGGATCGATGTCGGAGAGAGATCAGACCTTGACAATACGAGGGCCAGTATAATCTGATGAGATGACTAAGGGTGAACATAAGCCCGGCCTTCTCGGAAAAAAACCTCATCATCAACACTATCCTCCAAGAAGACGGGTGAACCTATGCTAGGGTAACCCGATACCTCCTGCAGAGGTCGAGCACAACTCTATCGAGGGGCCCAACGTAAAAGGGTACATGTATATGTTCAAGAATCCCTCCGCATGGGTCGTGATACCCTCCTCCGGGGAAGGTACCTGCAACACTACCTTTTCTTCCCATCCACAGCCTCTCCTCACAAACCCGAGGTCCGAGGTTCGCTCGCCTAACACCGGTGATGTACCACCGAACGGGCAAGAAGTAAATACAGAGCTCTCCTCCTCTTGAAGAGCGGATTTTGGCATAGTGGCCATAAATACTCTGGCACAAGGATGGGGAAACAAGGCAAAATCTTTGAATCCAAATGAAGAAAGAATTGGTGAAAAAAGCGAAGGACTCTGTAAAAGAGATAATCGCCCAAAGCAGCAAAGTCTTCCAACAAAGGAAGCAAATGTATTTATAGGGCGGGTGGCGACTGTCCGCCTTCTTTGAAGGACGATTAATTCTGATGCTCAATCCCGAGGATCTCGACTGTTATACATATGAACTCCAGGGAATTATTTAAGCCTAACCAAACTCGGACTCTGCCCAGTCCCGAGAAGGATTTTGTTATTATGATAAAGGATCCTAAGGGAACTGTCAACCTGGTCAGAGATGGCACCCAATATCGAGGGTCCCTATTGTATTAATAAGCCCAATGGGGCCTCCGACATCAATCCATCCCATCAATGATGCCTAACCCCAGGAATTGCTATTGTTATAATGGGCTCTCAAGTGACGTCAATAATAACATTGCCTTGAGACGGTCTCCAGCCTCGAGGATCTTCATCGTTACTTATACAGTTTTCTAAAGGAATTATCGGTCCAACCTCAAGATGGTGCCCGATGTCGAGGGTATCTGCCAACACATGTCCAAAAGAGAGCTGTCGGAGACCCGCATATCGGTCTAGCCCGATATGGTACCCGATATCGAGGGCTTTATTTCTCGGAGAATGGGCTCTAAATGGGCCAACGTCACAATCCAAAGGAATGTCTCTGTGTGGAGGAAATTAAGAGGCGAAAACCCCCTGTTGTATTCATAAAAATATATTTACAAAGGGTGTATCTTTACAAAGCCCCTCCTAGGAGCCGATGCACAAGGGGGAAAGAGGAATGCAAAATTAAGTAAAACGAACCTACTCCTCGCCTTCGCCATTCGCTGAGCTGCTACCAGCATCGCTATCATAACCTTCGCTCGAGGAGGTGGAGAATGCCTATATTCCTCTTCAATCCTGGCCTTCTCGATCTCGTCAGAGAGATCCGCGCCCTTGGAGCTTGCTTCCTCGAGGGCCTGCCTCCTAGCTTGTGAACGGGCATAAGCAATAGCCCGAGTCAGTTTGATCCCGACCTCTTCAGATATTTGCCTAGCCCGATTATTAGAAGCAACTGTGTCTCTTTTGTATGAGGAAACGTGACCATCGGCCTCGACTTTGGCCATAGATAGCGAAACAACCTCGTCCTGGGCGCTCCGGAAAAGGTTCTGGGTCGAGGTCAACTCTTTTCGCAAAAGGTCCCTCTCTGAGGCCACAACGTCGTTATACTTTTTGAGCTCAAGGATCTCCGCATCTTTGGCCACAACCTCTTCTCAAAGTTGCCTCACCAGGGTTTTCTTTTGTCCAATCTGCAAAACAGACCAAGTCAGTAAAGCACAGTCATGCAAGAATAAGGAAATGAACTCATGTGTCATGTTAGTTGCTCGACGAAGCTAGTCCGCTCCTGGTGCACTCCCTCCAAACTGGTCCTGAGCTCATTCAGCTCCTCGTCCTTTCGGGAGGAGGTAGTTTTTGACGTATTCAGTTCCGATTTGAGCTTCTCAAGCTCCTCCTCATGCCTGGTGAGCTCATCGTGAAGCTTGGAAAAGGCATGTCAGTACATATTCTTGACCTGTAATGTGGAAGATAGGAGTGAGAAAACGAAGATAGAAAATGAAGCAAATGATGTGTCTGAGGGGATTGCCTGCTTTTGAAGCTTTCCTGCTTCCTCGAGGGCGTCGGCGGCAGCAAGATCGATATCTTCCTCAAGGTCGACGAAGAAGTCTTCGAATGTGTCGACCTCACCCTGAGAGACCCCCACATCAGCAGCACCCCTGTTCAGCGCATCCCCTATCTCCCCTGGGGAAAATTAGGGGCGCAAATCGAGGTCAGCAACAATATTGGTCTCTGTCAAAGTATTCTCTTAGTCCTGAAATACTTCGAACCCAAGATCTCCGTACTTGGAAGATAAGGATTCGCTGGCATGAACTGTATCGTGACCGGTCTAAGGCTCGGGGACTGTGCCTTCCCCGGTGTTTCCCTCTCCTCGAGGTCAGTCCAAACCAGCCACCTCAGACCCGGATGCCCCCTGCCCAACGACTTCATGAGTACGAGCATTCCGCCCTGCCCTTTGTGCCAAAGGGTGCTCATCAATGCCATCATCTTCATCTGTGACACACAAAATTGCCACAACAGCTGAGGTTAAGACCGTGGCATCGGTCCTAGGCCTGCGTACTTTTGTTTTCTTTAGCTTTGGAGATTCATCAGAAGTCCCCTTCTTCCTTTTCTTACCCTTCTCGGGTTTCGAAGTATCTGCTTCACCAGGCGGGGGCGGCCTCATTGACCAGTTGTCCCCAAGGCCTACATAAGCAAGACGTGTTAAGCTCACCATTGTAAAAGAACACTTACGTGGGAATCTGTAGTGATCACGTGGGGGACTTACCGTGATTCTTGGCCTGCCACCGCATTTTGGCCAAATCCCGCCAAGAACACTTTTCATATGGAAATACGAAGTCCAAATGTCTAATCCATCCCGATAGGTCCTGGACCACATTAGAAAACCAAAGGGTGGCTGCATCATCAAAAGAGGATCGATTCAAAAGAAGGAAAAGGGAGAATAGGATATGTTAGAGGCAGTGATACTTACGACTCATGTTCCATTCCTCTGGGAATGGCATCCAATCGGCTGGAATAACGTCCGGGGTCTTTACTCTAACAAACCGGCTCATCCACCCCCGGTCTCTGTCTTCATCGATACTCACAAAGAACGGCTTTGCGAACCTTTGGTGCGGCTTAATTAAGCCCCCTCGAAATAGGCGAGGGTGAAGGTCATTCCCTCGACCCGGTTGGAAAAGTATCAGAGCATATATACAATCCTCCAGAAGGAAGGATATATTTGACCGAGTGTCACTCGGTATCGATGACAAAAGTCGAGTATTACTGAGTCTATCGGTGAAAATAAAGAGGAGTCTACGGGCCCGAGGGTAAAAGGGTATGTGTAGATACCGAGGAAGCCAACTTTATAGGTGGTTACATTATCCTCAGCTTTGGGGATCTCAACTTGCATTGTTTCCTCCCAGAAGCAATCAGTTTTCACTCTCTCCACTTTGGGTATTATACTGATGTACCTAGACATGGGCTCGCATCGACCCGGTGTGTTGGGAGGTTTATTGATGGTAAGGTCAGAAATTGTTTCAAATTCACCAGGGATACATTGATTGATGCTCGGTGGCTTCTTTGCCATGCCCTTGGCCGGGCGTGCCGGGGAAGAGGTTCCCTCTTTTTGAGGAACCTTCTTGGAGGTTTTTTCCATGACTGTATCAGAATTTCTGAGAAAAAAGATGGAGAAATAAGCATAGAAGGGAGGTGAACGCAGAAGAAGTTGGAAGATGGCTCTAAAAACTTAAAGATGGTTGTGAAAGTATGAATGGAGTGTGAATGTGGTATTTATATAGGTCATTTGGGCAACGTTTGAGGAGCGGAAAAGTTGAACCATTGACTGGTCATGGGTTTCTCGGTGATCGTGCTGACAGCGACCCCGCACAACCTTTGAAGGAGGCCATTAAATGCTCTGACGAGCTGACGTCATGGAGGAAATACCGAAGAAGCAAGCATTCGAGATCGTTTCTTATCATTCCACTCTAAGAAACGCGAGGACTATCTGTATACGGCTATCATTCCACGTGGGCGAAGGCGGCCAAGTCTACAGCTAAGTACAAGTCCGTACTATGACATTAAATGGCTGTACCATATGCATATCTTTGTAATAAATGTATATGTACTATGTTGGGATTTCCCCTCCTATATAAATGGGACCCTTATCATTTTTTGCACACAACATATTCAATACAAGAAACAAGAACATTCTCTGCTCTCTAACTCAAACGTCCTCTATTGTCTCTTTAAACATTTTATTACTTGCATTTATTGTATTTCATTAATTATTTTTCATTTATTGACTATCATTGATCATAAATAGCCTCCTACGAGGTCCATAGAACTGTTATAGATCCATCGATCACACATCACTAGCCCCGAGTCTCGACCTCGAGGATCTATCTCGGCTATCTCGGAACCCCGAACTGAGGCAGTCTGGTTTGACTATCTTCATTTTCATATCGTTTTCGCCTTATTACTTTACTCACACTTAGAATCTATTGCCTAACAACTAACATTAAAATAAATCGCATATTTTTAGAACCACACAATCAAATTTAATTGTAATTACCATTTTCAAGGTAAATAGTGGAATAAAGGTGAATTATGAAATTGATATTATATGGTGGGATATGGTTGAGCGCCACAACATATTTTGTTTATTATTCTGTTATTGAAATTGTACGGTGGGATCGGGTTGCATGACGCAACATGTAAAATAAGGGTGATTGATATGGTGGAATAAGGTTAAATTATGATATTGACATTATATGGTGGGATCGGGTCGCGAGCCGACACCTTTTTGTTTGTGTTTTGTATTCCCTGTTGTATTGTATTGACTTCGGTTCTTCCGTTTGAGACTCTAAGAATTTGTATTTCTTATTTTTCACTGTTTTCTGAGGATTTAGTTATTGTCATTGACTTATTGCCTTGCCGTCATTTCCCGAGTTCTTTTCCTAATAATACAGTTATCCCGGTGAGTTGATTTTCAAGGTGAATTTCCTATGTTAAGTCATTGCATGCCCTGTTGAGTTGTTAGTAATATAGTGAATTTTAAATAAAAGAATTTATATCATGCTACCTTGTGTGACTTTTAAGTTAAACCTCACCGTTTATTTTGGTATTTACCCTTTCTAGTAGTTATCATATTTTACTTCAATTGATTTCTCAAATTCATCTCCTTACCCTGTCCAATGTTTTACTTTACTTAAAAGAAATTGTTATTATGTTTAAATTTAATAAATTTCTCACTAGCTTATTCGAAGCGGTATTTTATTGATAATGTTTTTTTCTTCACCCAAATAATTTTAAAAATAAACTCATATTTCTCATTGATTTTCTACTTGGTCTAGAAGTTGTAATTTTACTATAGGATATAACAATAAAATCTCTTGAACATTTGAATTAGTATCAGACACAAATATTATGTACTGAGTAGCACATAGATTTTGTTGTGCAAAGAGAGAATGGAGAAATGTGGGAACAAGGTTCCATATGTGTTAAAGGTTTGGAAGTTGTGATTTTGGCATGAGATTACGAGAAGCGGGATTGTTTAAATTGTGTATTAGAATGATTTGATTGGTTGAGTTGACATCGTTTTCCCTACTCGAGTACATTTATACTTCATCCGTACCCCAACTATGTTGTTGTTTAATTACTTGATTATTTCTTGTTTCCGAGACGTGAGCTTGGGGGCCGGCTTTTGAGTTGGCTTTTTGACTTTTGCTTAAGAGCTTAGTATTTTCTTATGGAATTGATTCCTTTAGCTCGTGTTGATTGTATCGAATTGTTTATGGATAGATTCGAGGCATTCAAAGACCGTTTCGCGAGGCAAAGGTGTGTTGGAGTAGAGATTTGCACAGTTTGAGGTAAGTAACAGTTCTTAATTTACTTCTGAGGGTATGAAACCCTGTATTACGTATCATGTGATTGGTGTTGAGGTTACGCACATGCTAGATGACGGTCGTGCACCGTAAGAATTGTGACTTGGTCAATTCCATGGAACTGCATAGTTGAACAATCTGTTGTTATCCGTATGTTCTCATGTGCTATAGAAATTGAAGTGCAAATCATGTTAGAAATTAAGTTTAGGCTATGTGTTGCTACTGTATGGACCCACAGAGGTCGTGTTGCATGTTGAATTATTTGTTTTTTTTTTTGATAGCCCTGGGTGTCCGAGTCTCTTTGAGCCCCGACTAATCCCAGGGGTGCACAGGCCCTCGGCAAGGAGTTTCCCACAAGTGCACCACGGTTAAATCAGGTTTTACCCAGTCCGATGACCCTCAAAAATTGTTTGCACCCAGTGAGTTTCGAACTTGAGACCTTGAAAGGGAGCAAACCCCAAGGCTCAAGTCAATTGCTACCAGGCAAAAATTGTTTGCATGTTGAATTATTTGTTTAATTGTTGTTTTTTACTCGGTCACAATTTTACTTGCATATTATATCTTAGTCTCTATTGTTCTTTATTGATACATTATATCATTGCTGTTTGGGCTGATTATCATGATTATTGAGAGCCCGAGAGGCTGTAGAGATTGATGACTGAATGCGGTTGAGGGCCTGATTGTGAGGATATTTATGGGATCAGGTTGCACGCCGCAACATGTTTTACAGATTTATACCATGATTGACTTATTATAGTGCTTGGGATGAAGGAGTTCCTCCGGAGTCTGCATACCCCCAGTGAGTCCAGATACCTACTGAGTGCGAGTGTGAGTGCCAAGCGACTGGCAGAATTGAGAGACTGTGAGGAATGAGTGACTTTGAGGTTGGAGTGAATAGGTGGTCTGAGTAACTGTTACTCTGAGATTATGCATTTGATTTTATTACTGTTGTACTTCAACTTACATATATCACTGTCATCTAGTCTCTGAGAGATACTATATCCTGTCTGGGTTTTCTTTCTTTAAAAAAAAAATTAAAAATCTGTTTCTTACTTATTAGTCCCTATTTTCTTTGTTCTCTGTTGGGCCTTGGGCCTCATCTCCTCTCCCCTTTCTTTTCCTCCTTTCTTTTTCCTCTTTTTTTTTCATGTTAGTTGCTACTAAACCCCTCTATTTTTTTTTAAAACTTTTTTACATTAGCTTTCATTTTGCTTCCTATAATTATATCTTATTTCATTAGCAGTTTCTTTTGATGCGTAACTTTAAATTCTAGTTAATGTATAGTTTCTCTCTTTTAGTGATACAATATTAATTTCTATATTGGAATATAATTTGAGCAATATCATTTATTAGTTTTTGAAAATTTTGAGTTGATTCTCATAGATATTTTTTATAAAATTTTTTGCTTTGAAAATAATTGTCATATAACTCAACAATTATATTGGAAAATTAACAACAAAAATTATATAATAATTAAGCTACTTTTTAGGAAATTTTCTAATTGGAGGCACATACTTTCATGATTTTTTTTGTTTGTAATTTTATCCAAGAACATAGTAATTAAATCAAGCATAAAAAAGTGGAACTAAAATTGAACTTATTTGCCTTTTTTTCAATAAAAGACCTAATTGGATTAGCCAAAATTAATTGAATCATCCCTTCTTTCTATTCAGTCTTTGTGGCTAGTGGTAGGTGTGTGTATATATAATGGCACCCGTAACCTTTAAAGTTTGGATCCGCCTCTGATATTGATGGCATGCTAAATTGATCAACTATCTAAAATCGCCAGCACCTACTTTTATTTGCTTGTTTATATCTTCTACTTCAACTTCATTTATTTTGACCCTTGCAAATACTCTCGCTAGTCCGCATATATAGTCACGCAGGTGAACTCCAATTTACAATGGCTTCTGTTTATCTAGTTAACCATATGTTCCATACAATTTATCTCTACATAGTCTTTGATTCAAAATTGGACTAAAGAAACAAAAGGGGGGAAAGAGAGAGAAGATGGGAGAAAATGTGCAAAAAATACATGAAGTATCAAGCTTGAGGAGCTTTTCATGCATTTTTACCTCTCCAGTTCTTGTTTGCAGAGAGGGCAGCAAGATATAATTCTAAGCCATTGTTCCACACACTTAAGATGAAATATATGAGAACAAGGCAATTGTCTGATCTCTTCCTTATCTCCGTACTTTGCTAAGCATATACAACATTCCTGTTGTAACACAAAAGCTTGTTTAGACTTTGATTTCAACTTTTGTATATTAAAATTGTAATTACAAAAACGTATGTATCTATAAAAAAAGCAAAATTTGTGATCTTAAAAATAAGTCATATTATACAATAATAACATAAATTTTTTAACCTATAAGTGTATAAGTTATATAATCTTTGGACTTTGAGTTTAACATTTATACATTAACAATTTAAAAGGAATTTTATACAATTAGGTATCCTTAAACATATCTAGGTCATCTTTTATGATAGGTTAAAATATAGTTGTAAAACTTTTTTACACTATCATCTTAGATAAGTTAAATATTTGGACTTTGAATTTAACTTTATGCATTAATAGTGTAAAAATGAGATTACTAGCCAGGCAAGTTACCTGTTACGACATGTTAGGTGTGTAAAAAAAATTTACAGGGCTAAATCATCTAAAAGATATGGACGGTCAACGAAAAATAGAATTAATAGAATTTTTGGGTAGTTCCTTGTTTCCACATTCCTTGTACTTCCAAGTGGGTAGATTTGAGAGTTGTTCATCAGAAGCTCCTCGACCTAGGGATCCCATGTTCATGTTGTAGCCTAAAAAGCTACTGAGAATTGGGACACAGCAGCACAACAATAGAAATAATAGGGAGGGGAAAGAGTAGGTGACAGCAGTGAGATGCAGAGTAAGTGAAGTTTGGGAGCACGATGGTAAGACAAAAAGCGCGATTCGAACACCCAAGCATTTCCCATCACAAACCATATGGCAACCTCAATTTCTCCATCACATGCAATGCCCTATCATAATATTGTTCAAATTTATTAATTTTATAGATGCACGCTAATATTTATTATGCTTATGGAAATATTTTTGCAGAACATCTATATGTGAATCCGTTTTGACATATCCGAGTTTTGGATGTTAGGCATCCATCCTTCAAGAGTAGAGAGAGCTAAAAATTAATCACCTGGATTCATCATGGCTTCTTTGTTGCTCCATGTCAGAATTATCTCTTTGTCGCCTCACATAGAATGCCCAGTAGCGCCAGTAAAGCAACATGACACTAATAATACAGCCAAATGCATATCCTCATTGGCCAAATTAAACTGGCTTCTCTTCCTTTGAAACAGCCACTGTATATGAGGCTATAATTATTTGGACACTTAATGCAATGCACTCCATCATCATCCAAGTCATTGAATTGAAGGGATTTGATCCAACATCAGATCTTAGCCATTCTGGTACTGGAAAACCCTTCTTAGGAAACTAAACCACCTTGCTCTTGGTATTCTCATGGCCCTTCTTACTAAGAATGAAGAAGGGGGAATAATATTCCCAACAGTCCTGTTTCTATCTCCTGCTGCTGGTGAAATAATTTGTGGGAAAGATACAATAATGCTCGAATGACAAAGCAACACTGGTGTAAGAAAGTATTGTGTATTCATCGGGGAATAATATTTAGTATGGACCTGATCCATCTGTATTAATAATAGGTGACTATTATAATAAACGTGATTTGATAACAAGAAAAATAAAGTGGATATATAATTAATATGCTACTATAACAAGTAAAATTACAGTAATAATGTAGATATTCTTTACATCGTCAGTGTATATAACTTAAATTCTTACCGATTGTCAAAGGGAGAAATTTCCAAGAACTTTCAACTTCTACGCATGCAAGTTATGTTTCATTTTAGTAACTGCATGGACAAGATACCTTGTGAGTGTGCAGTGAGCACAGAATTCCCATGCTTGAAATGATCTAACACAAGCTAATTATTCAACCTATTTTATGGTCCCATTTCAATGTCACAATTTATATGCTGACTACTACTTTTGATCAATAACCTCCAATGCCATATTTCAAGAACTTCAACAGCAAGGATATACACCTGATAAATGAAAAAGTATGATAAAGGTGAAAGAAAATAGATACAGAAATAGAGATATATGGAAATGGGAATAAAAAGAAATGCATAAAAAGAGAAAGAGTTGATGGGGTTGAACCAACATGACAGGGGAATCCGTTGAAGTTGGGTTCTGGTGACCAACAATCGAACAAGTTTACTTTGATTCCAAGTGAAGTATTTTTATGAGATGGTGAGAACCATAACCATTTGCCTAACTTCCTGTGACGTTAATTTAATTTCTTTTCTTTTTGTTTATTTAGGAAGCGAAGTAAGGCTGCAAGTTTGTAGTTCTTCAAATGGACATATACTCACGAATTGAATTGAATTAGAACATCGGCAAAAGATAATTTAATTTCTGACGTTAACCAATGGTCGGAGTCAAAATTTTTATTAAGAGGGGTCAAAATATATAAAAATAATAACACAAAAAGTCAAGATACAACATATAGTATACATACATAAAAAATTCACTTATCTACCTAATACGTATAATTTTTGACACATTATGGACAAGAGTGGAAAAAACCCGTCCAACACGGACGAAAATCAGAAATTAGGGAAAAATCGATCAAGCCATACCGACATACGTTGGTCGGTAAAAAAAAAAACAACCAAAAAATCGTCTAACACGGACGGAAACTACAAAAAATATATTTTATATTTTTTTAAAATTAAATACCGACCAAAATTGGTCGGTATAATGGTCAAAAAGTTGACCGAAGTGGTCAGACTTGTTAGTCAAAGCAACTTTTTGATTACCGACCAAACGACCAACTTTGGTCGGTAATGTGGATCCACTTTTTTAAATTTTAATAGTTATATTATTACTTAAAATATTTTATAAAATTTAAAGAATTTATAATTAAGATGTCACGACCCGAGATCCCACCCTTCAGGTCGTGACTGCGTCTAACGTTGAACCCGCTAGACAAGCCAACGTGTACAATTAATCTAACACTTGCAATCCAATTCAACAGTAGTAAAGGAAACACCTTTAAAAATCTTAACAGAAATAACGAAACACTTTAGAATTTTTAATAGCGAAAATGTAATAGAAATTCAAAAATGTAAAGTGAAATAGTAAAATACATAACGTCGCATAAGCCCAAAACCGGGGTGTCACAACTNAGTGTAGCATCAGTACAACCGACCCCATGTATTGAGTAAGTGCCGAGCCTAACCTCGGCCGAAGTAGTGACGAGGCTAGACTTGGCAATAATGATAACCTGTCCTATTCTACAACAGGTAACAGGGATAATACAAGGCACGAGATAAGCAGACAAGTAAGGGATACGGGAGCAGTAAAGGGGAACAAGTGAAATGAAGCAGTTAAATTGACGTATAGAAGTAAACAAGGGAGGCAATTTAACACAATAGCTAACGAAACAAGTATAAATACCAGAAATGTAAATAATGGCACGGCATCACCCTTCGTGCTTTTACTCTCTTCCTCACAATGCAATGTAAAATGTAAGGCAATATAAATCATGGCACGACATTAACCTTCGTGCTTATAATCAATGTAAATCATGGCACGACATTAACCTTCGTGCTTATAATCAATGTGAATTATGGTACGACATCACCCTTCGTGCTTTGCATTCTTCCTCACTATGCAATGTAATCAAATATCATGGTACAGCATCACCCTTCGTGCTTTACACTCTTCCTCACCAAGCAATGACAAATATAATGGCAAGGAGTACAACATAGTGGAAATACATTTCAATATCACCCGACAAGGGGAAAACATCAATCAATATCACAACACCCGGCAAGGGTCTCAGCTATAACCAGTCAATTCAAATATAGCCTTAACAGTTGGATTTTCAATCAAACCAACACATCATAGGTTCATCAACCAAAATTTCCAACAATAACGGCTTCCAAGTAGAGACAAGTTCATAATATAACGAACATGGAAGTAATAACAAGATTTTTATCAAAATTAGACTCACGGGCATGCTTGACACACAATGCATAGGTACTCGTCACCTTACCTATGCATTGAACATGATAAACACTTAGCACATAGCATACAATACCTATTCCCTCACCAAAGTTAGGCAAGACACTTACCTCGGGTCCAAAATATAACAATCAACCCTCTAACACCGCCTTTCCTTTTGAATTCAACTCCGGAACAACAATATCTAGGCATAATTAACTTAGGTATATCAATAACAACTCAATAACACAATCCCATAGCCCAAATACACAATTTCTATCATTCTTCCAAATTTTCCAAAATTCGACCCCGGGCCCGCTTGGTCCAAACACGAGGCTCGGACCAAAACCCGATCACCCATACCCCCACGAGTTAGAATATATATTTTGTTTTGAAATTCGACCCCAAATTAAGGTTGAATTACCCAAAATCCCATAAGCCCTAACTCTACCCAAAACCCCTAATTGCTACCTTTAAAACCCTAGGATTTTTGGTGATAATTGATGAAATACCTTAGAAAGTTGAAGGAAAATAAGTTAGTGAGCACTTACCTATGAATTGGGAAGAAAATCTCTTGAGAAAATCGCCCTAGGCCTTCTATTTTTGAGAAAAAGTGAGAGAAAGAACGTCTGAAATTGTTTAAAAAAAAAAAAATCACTGTTCGACTCTCGCACCTGCGGTACAGGGGTCGCACCTGCGGAATTGGGTCAGGCCCATAGGGGGCCGCACCTGCGAAAATGGGTCCGCTCCTGCGACGCCGCTCCTGCGGAGATTTGTCCGCTCCTGCGAGAGGGACCGCACCTGCGGACTGGGCGTCGTGCCTGCGGTCTCGCACCTGCGCCCCTAGGCTCGCAGGTGCGGGCACACTAGAAATGGGTGCACCAGCAGTGTTTTCATGACTTAAAACACCCCATTAGCTACCCGAAACTCACCCGAGCCCTCGGGTCTAAAAACTAAAAACACACACGACTCCCAAAACATCCTACGAATTTATTCAAGAATTTAAATCACTAAAATATCATCAAAACCATCGAATTAAACCTCAAAATTCTTAGAATTTTCTTAAAACTTCATAAAGCTTAATTGTTTTCCAATTTTGATCCGAAACACGTCATTTCAAGTCCGTTTTACACCAAATTTCACAGATAAGTCTCATAGCATACATTAAACCTGTTCCGGGCTCCGGAACCATAATACGGGCCAGGTAACACGGTTTTCACATCAAAGTTCATTTTCAAAAACCTTTATTATTTTCAGAAAACAATTTTCTTTAAAAATTCATTTCTCAGGCTTGGGACCTCGGAATTCGATTCCGGGCATACGCCCAAGTCCCATATTTTCCTACGGACCCTCAGGGACCGTCATATCACGGGTCCGGGTTCATTTATCAAAAATATTTACCAAAGTCAACTTTATTCATTTAATTGTTATAAAAATTCCATTTTCATCAATTTTCACAAAAAGCTTCCCGGCTATACGCCCGGGCTGCGCACACATATCGAGGTGAGATTAACGGAGGCTTTCAGAGCCTCGGAACACAGATTTAGCTGAATTTACTTAGGATGACCTTTTGGGTCATCACATAAGATTACCGACCAAAGTTGGTCGGTTATTAGATCAAACATGGTCAAACTTTTGAATCACTTTAATATTTACTATCTAAATAATTTAAATGTTATCCGTTAACACTTTATTTTGTAATACAAATAATGAATACACTAACATATACTGTAACAATAAATATATATATATATATATATATATATATATATATATATATATACACACACATACACACACACACACGAAGCGCTAGGACCACAGGGTCAGGTTCTTTTGGGGATAGACTTATCAAGAAGAAATAATTTAATTAGTATATATAATTGATCATCATCAAATATATCTATTTGTAAATTGATTCATCGACTTATAACTTACTTAGATGCTTGGATGAATATTAAAAACAAAACATTTCGACCTATGTCGATTAATATTAAAAATAAAACGTCTCGACCTATATCGATTAATCTATGCCATGCATTATTAGTGATGAACGAATGAAATATAGAAGAATTAATACTAAATATTTTTGACATGTATATATATATATATATGGATTACAATCTAAAGAAACAAAAGAAGTTATTAGCATTAAGTAAACGAGTAAATAGGTCAAATGACTAAACATATTTAAAATAGACTAATATTGGTTTATCAATTGATAAATATTTCGTACGTAGTAATGTATGCAATTGATTATCAATTACAAAATAATGTGTGTGTGTTAGAGAGAGAAATTACTCATATACTTAATTATAACTTAGAAAATTTACTTATACAGATGCTATTATAAGTTATTAAAAATAATTAGTTAATATAATTGTTTATAAAGATTATGCTTATAGTTTATAATTATTTAAAATAATTGTATATGTGAATAAAATAAATGATTATAGTTTATAATAATTTCTTTTATAGTTTATAATATTTTAAGAAATAAAAAGACAATAAAAAATAATTTAGTTTTTGTTTTAAAATAATCGATCAAAGTTGGTCGGTTAAAAGTCAAACGGTCAACACTTAATGTATCGACCAAAATTACCGGCCAACTTAATGGTCGGTAATTCTAATATTAGATCTGAAAAACGGGATTCCCCCTCATTTCTCTTACTCTCTTCTCCAAATTTTCATACTCCTCAGTCAATACCCTTGCCTTCTCCTTCTCTTTTTCCCTCACAAAAATCCCATTCCCCACCCCACGTAGCCACTGCGTCGCCGTCGCCGCTGCCTCTGCTAGCCACTGCCCAGCTGCCGCCCTTCCTTCTCCACCTCCTAAAAGTTCTATGTCTGAATTACAACTTATTCCTTTTGTGTATAAATTTACTGTTTTGTTAATTAGTTAATTAGTGTTCAATTGATTGTTTAACTTTGCATTTTATTGAAATTTAGGGTTTAGGTCTTGTTTTAATTTAATTGATTATATATGGTGTAAATTGAATGCTTAAGTTTGTATTGTTCTGAATAGTTTAGTTAGAATTGAATTATTAACTTTGAATTGAATTTAGTTTTTAGGATTTGTTCTTGTGAATTGAACATTTAGGGTATGGGTTGAACTTTTAGGAAATGAATTGAACTTTTTGGATATGAATTGAACTTTTAGGATATAAATTGAACTTTTCGTTTATGTTTAAACTCTTAAGATATGAATTGAATTGAGTTTTTAGGATTTATTCTTGTGAATTGAACTTTTAGGGTATGAGTTTGAACTTTTAGGATATGAATTGAACTTTTATTTTATGTTTAAACTCTTAGGATATGAATTGAATTGAGTTTTTAGGATGGTTCTTATGAATTGAACTTTTAGGGTATGGGTTGAACTTTTAGGATATGAATTAAACTTTTTGGATATTAATTGAACTTTTAGGATATAAATTGAATTTTTCGGATATGAATTGAACTTTTAGGATATAAACTGAACTTTTATTTTATGTTTAAACACTTAGGATATGAATTAAACTTAGAGTTTATAATTAATTATATTTACTATAATTTAATTTTGGTGTAATTAGGAAAAATTAATTATCTTAATTAACTAAAAAAGATTTAATTAATTTATAATTATAGAATAAATTAATTTGTTCTTGTTTTATTTGTATAGATGGAACACCGTACTTGGATGTAACAATAGAAATTATCTATTCGGTGGGGATTGCGGAATTTTTTTGTAGAAGGGGTTGATGACTTTATTAGACATGCAATGTCACTTTCACTATATCAAATTGAAGGAGGTGCCCTCGTGTCACGTGCGATCATGTGAAGTTTAAAAAACCGGAGGAAGTTACGCTTCATCTTTATAGGAAGGGGTGTATAGAGAATTACTTTGTGTGGACTAATCATGGAGAGATCGATGGTAGCCGTGGAATATTTCATAACATGGTTGTTGGTGAAAGTTGTAGGTCGGTGGAGAATACAAATCATGATTATAGAATTTAGGATATAGTTGCGGATGCTTTTGGGATGCACTTCGGGGGTGAGCTGATAACTAGTGATTTGTGCTTACTATTTACTCCCGTTTTCTTAGGGTTTTAGGTAAATTTGAATAAAATACTCTCACAAATTGATGCAAGTTCAAATTACAGGAATTGAGTTGAATTGTGAATATTGATCTAAAAGGACTCAAAAAAGGAGCAAAACTTGCAATGTCCCAATACCCAGCAGAACCGCTGCAGCGTTCACCATTCCGCTGCAGCGTTTGTCATTTCGCTACAGCGGATTTCCAACCGCTTTCCCATTGCCAAACTTCAGAGAGATGATTATTGAGGCAATGTTCACCGTTGACCGCGCTGTTTTTCAGCTGCAGCGGTTTCTCCACCGTTGCATCGTTCAATATTATACTGGGAGCGGTTGTCAAACTTCTGAGAGTCAGCTAAAGCGGGTTTTTACATTTCCGTAGTAAGCGGCACTTTTTTGCTGCCGTGTTTTAGCCACCGCTGCGGCGCCATAATATTCCGCTAGGCGCAGAATGGAGAACCAGAGAGTCATCAAAGTACAAGACCGCTTCAGCTGAAATAATTTTTCTTTTTTGTTACGGAGGTGGGAGTTATTTTGTTTGCTTGAGGACAAGCAAAGACTTAAGTTTGGGGGAGTTGATAACTAGTGATTTGTGCTTACTAATTACTCCCGTTTTCTTAGGTTTTTAGGCAAATTTGACTAAAATACTCCCACAAATTGATGCAAGTTGTTCAAATTGCAGGAATTGAGTTGAATTGTGAATATTGATCTAAAAGGACTCAAAAAAGGAGCAAAACTTGCATTGTCCCAGTACCCAGCAGAACCATTGCAGCGTTCACTATTTCGCTGCAACGGATTTCCAACCGATGCCCCGTTGCCAAACATCAGAGAGATGATTATTGAGGCAATGTTCACTGCTGACCGCGCTGTTTTTCCGATGCAACAGTTTCTCAACCGTTGCAGCGTTCAATATTATGTTGGGAGCGGTTGTCAAACTTCAGAGAGTCAGCCAAAGTGGGGTTTTTCACTTTCGCGGTCAGCGACACTTTTCAGCTCCCATGTTTTAGCCACCGCTGCGGCGCCGCAATGTTCCGCTGGGCGCAAAATGGAGAACTAGAGAGTCATCAAAGTACAAGACCGCTGCATCGGCCATTATTCCGCTGCAGCGCTCAGAAATACGCTGGGAGCGAAATCTCTGTAGGGGCAATTTTGTCCAGTATTTTTAGCCTAGTATATATACATCTTTTCCTTTTTTAGGGCATCAACTGTTAGAGCGAGCACGCGAATAGTAGCTTTTGTATATTTTGAGTAATTTTAACCTAGTTCTTACAATATTTCTTAGATTTCTATCTTTTAATTTACATTTATGAGTTCAATTTCATCATCTATCTTAGTTTCTTCTTCAATTATGAGTAGCTAGACCCTTAATCTAGGGTTGTGACCCATTCCTCGTGTGGGTAACTAATGGGTATTTCATTTTAGGATGAATTTGTGATTGGGTGTTTGATTTTTAGTCTAATTTATGCATAATTCTTAGATTTAGTGGCTGCAAACACTATTTCATGCCTTCATGACTAGGATTACTCTTGAGAAAGATGACCCAAGTCTAGGTAATTAGGCTAACAAGTTATTAGGGTAAGCTCAAGAGATTGATAGCCCCAGTACAAGGGTGGATGCTACAGATAGCTACACCCGACTTGAGCCATTTCATTTGATTTGTTTGAAGACCCAATTGTGCTTGAGAAAGCCAATTCGGGAAAAGTCACCCAAATTACCGAGAGGTATTGGGTGAGCAATTTAGTATGAGGTTATGTCATTCACCCATAATTCACAAGGGTGTCCTCGATTTTAGACCCCATTAGTCACTCGCCTAGGTGTAAGTTGCAATTCTAGTGCTTTTTATTAATTGAGAAAAATCCACAAAAAGATAGTAGCTAGATAATAGCCTCTTTTAGTCTAAATTTTAGTGTAATTACAAATCCCCTTATGATGAGAAATGCAATTAAGAAAATGACCCACCACTAGGTCAATTAGAAACTCAACTCCCATATACATAACTCTATTTGGAAATCGATCCTGACCCGTTCGGGTAAAAGCTGCTTCGACCCCTTCCTTGCTACTTATTAGTGGTATAGGTGGGCGCCGATCACTTTTTGGCACCGTTGCTGGGGAGTTATAACGGTGTTGACTATCTATTTGAGTAGTGCTGTAAATTGATTTTCTTTCCTTCTTTTTGCTAATTTGTGTGTTTCAATATATACAGGTATATATGGTTGATCCGTTAGGCAATATTATACTGGGGGAGGAGGTATATGATAACGAAGAAGATGAATTGAATCAAGTGCCTCCACCTCCAAGACGAGGCCGACAGGCCAATCCCAATGATGATATTCCAGACTCTCCCCCGCCTCCTCCCAGAGTTGCTCCTCAGGTGCTTCCAAACGAGGGGTATGCAAGTGCTATTGTCCCGCCCAGAATCCAGGCGGGCAACTTCCAAATCACTAATGTCATGTTGACACTCCTGGAGCAGCGTGGGTATTACACGGGAGCTCCCCATCAAAATGCCTACAAGCACTTATAGGGATTTGTGGACATATGTTGGGGGAGCAAGCAAACCAATGTATCAGAGGATGCCTTGAGGCTCAGATAATTTCCTTTCTCTCTCCGAGGGAAGGCCCTGGATTGGCTTGAGCGACTCCCCAATAATTCTATCTCTACATGGGATGAATTGGAGGATAAGTTCATTGCCAAGTTTTTCTCCCCTGGGCACATGGCGACTTTGAGAGACGAGATATTGGCATTCAGGCAAGAGCAGAATGAGCCCCTTCATGAGATTTGGGAACGCTACAAAACTGTGGTCAAAGAGTGTCCAAACAATGACATGACCGAGGCCATGATACAACAGACTTTCTACTGAGGCATCAATACCACAAATCAGTGTGTGGTCAACCAACTCGTTGGGGGAAACTTTATGAAGCTTACTTACAATGAGGCATGTGACATCTTAGATGAAATGGCTGACACTTCGTCAACATGGCAGAGTAGGGAAAATGTGCCCCAGGGTGATCCAAGTGTTATTAATATCCACTAAGAGCTTCAAGATCATGGGCAAGCAATTGCCGAGCTTACCACTACCATGAATTAACTTGCTAAGGCGCAGCTTCAACAAATACAAGGGCCGAAGTAAGTGCATGCTATGGAGGGGGTGAATCTTTTGGTGAACAATCGAAGGCCTCGTGGGAATAAAATGTCAAACAACAATGACCAATGTGACCAAGGAGTGAGTGGGTACAATCAAGAGGATTCCTATGATGAGCAAAATGAAGATGTAATGTATGCCAATAATTTTCAAGGGCAAAGGAACAATCAAGGTAACAACCAAAATTGGAACAACCAAAGGCAGAGTAATTGGAACAACAATAACAACTCAAGCAATTGGAGGAACAACAATCAACAATGGGGTGACAATAACAACAATTGGAGCGGGAACAACAATTGGGGTGGAAATGGAAGTCGAGGGTCGGGCTTTCAAAGGCCCCTGATGTATCAACAACCCAAAAATCCACCTCCTATCGATCACAAGGCCAAGGTTACTCAAGCAATGACATGGGTAGTATCGAGCATATGTTCAAACAAATGATGGAACGCAATGCGGATTCGGATGCTCACATTGTCTTCCATACCACCTCGATACGAAATCTTGAGTTCAAATGGGAAAAATCTCACAAGACTTGAACACACGCCCGAAGGGAGAACTACCTAGTGATACAGTGGTGAACCCTAAGGGTGGGAACAACAACAACAATACCGGCCATGCAATGGCGGTGACCACAAGGAGTGGTTGAGGCGATGAGGCTAGTTCTTCAAAGCAAAAGAGATTTGTTAATGATGATGACTTGCAACAAGATGAAGTTCCAATTGAAGTTGAAAATGTGGTTAAAGAGCTGGTGAAAAATGAAGTGAGGATTGACATACTTGCCAACAAGGAGGAATCACAAGATGACGTGAAACCATCTAGGGAACACGTAATTGACATACCCGAGCCATTTATGCCAAAAGCTAAGGCACCATTGCCTAGGCCTCCTCCTACCTATACTCAAAGGTTGGCAAAACAAAATATGGAGAATCAATTCAATAAGTTTATAGATATGATGAAGAGCTTGTCCATCAACGTACCATTGGTTGAGGCTCTAGAACAAATGCCCGGGTATGCCAAGTTTATGAAAGACTTGGTCACAAAGAAAAGGTCAATGGATTGCGAGACAATCAAAATGCCTTACCAAGTGAGTGCAATAGTGCATTCAATGGCACCCAAACTTGAAGACCCCGGAGCATTCACCATTCCTTGTACAATTAGTAGTGCGGATTTTTCCAAGGCTTTGTGGGACTTGGGAGATAGCATCAATTTGATGCCTTATTCAGTCTTCAAAACCTTGGGAATTGGTCAACCTAGGGAAACTTCTATGCGACTTCAAATGGCAGATCGATCTATGAAGCGGCCTTTGGGAATCATTGATGATGTTTTGGTGCGGGTTGACAAATTCATCTTGCTCGCGGATTTTGTTATCTTGGATTGTGAGGTAGATTATGAAGTTGCAATCATCTTGGGAAGACCCTTCCTTGCAACGGGGAAGGCCTTGGTAGACGTGGAGGCCGGTGAGCTCACCTTCCAGGTGGGAGATGAAAAGGTCGTTTTCCACGTTTGCAAGTCAATGAAGCAACCCAATAGCACGGAGGTGTGTTCTTTCATGGACCTTGTCACCGAGGTCATAATTGATGAAACAAGCCCAATGATCAATGCTGAAGACCCCGTGGAAGCAGTGTTATTGAATCATGATGATATTGTGGTGGATGGCTTGACCGAGTGTACCAGTGCATTACAAGGAATGTGATCTTATTTTTATGGTACTCGCAAGTTAACCTTGGATTTGGAGAATCGGAAAACTCCTCCGACAAAGCCCTCAATCAAGGAGCCACCTAACCGGGAGTTGAATACACTTCCACTACACCTCATGTATGAATATTTTTGTCCTTCTCGTACTTTAACTGTTATACTTTCGTCTTGCCTAACCAAATTGCAGGTAGACTCTACACTCAAAGTGCTTCAAAGGCGAAAGAAGGCAATAGGTTGGACTCTTGCTGATATTCGGGGCATAAGCCCCACATTCTGTATGTACAAGATTATTCTTGAATATGGTGCAAAGCCTTCCGTAGAACACCAACGAAGGCTAAATGAAGCAATGCAAGAGGTTGACAAGAAAGAGATAATCAAGTGGCTCGATGCTGGGAGAGATTTTTATTGTTTCTTGGACAGATATTCAGGCTATAACCAAATCTTGATAGCTCCAGAAGATCAGGAAAAGACTACCTTCACCTGTCCCTATGGGTCATTTGCTTTCTCAAGGATGCCATTCGGCTTATGCAATGCATCCGCCACATTCCAGCGGTGCATGATGGCAATTTTCAAAGATATGGTTGAAGATTTCTTGGAGGTTTTCATGGATGACTTCAGCGTGGTAGGGTATTATTTTGAGGAGTGCTTGAAATTTTTTGATAAAGTCCATGCCCGCTATGAAGAAACAAACCTCGTATTGAATTGGAAAAAATGCCATTTCATGGTTGAGAAGGGGATAGTCCTTGGCCAAAAAATATCAAGGGATGGTTTTGAAGTTGATAAAGCCAAGATAGAGGTTATTTCCAACTTGCCTCCTCCAACCTCGGTTAAGGGAGTCCGTAGCTTTCTTGGGCATGCGGGATTTTACCGGCGATTCATCAAAGACTTTTCAAAGGTGGTAAATCCTCTATGCAATCTATTGGAGAAAGATTCCAAGTTCAACTTTAATGAATATTTTATGAGAGCATTTGAGTTGTTGAAGCAAAAGCTAACTACCGCGCCAATTATCACTGCGCCAAATTGGAGCTCTCCTTTCGAGCTCATGTGTGATTCGAGTGATGTGGCGGTGGGTGTGGTCTTGGGACAAAGGGTGAACAAGATCATTCACCCCATTTACTATGCAAGAAAAACCATGAACTCCGCCCAAATGAACTACATCGTCACCGAAAAAGAATTATTGGCTATAGTCTTTGCAATGGAGAAATTTAGGCCCTACCTTATGGTTGCCAAGGTGATAGTTCACACCGATCATGCGGCGCTCCGGTACTTAATGATGAAAAAGGATTCAAAAGCGAGGCTTATGAGGTGGGTCTTATTGCTTCAATAGTTTGATTTAGAAATTGTTGATAGGAAGGGGAGTGAGAACCAAGTTGCCGACCATCTATCCCGGTTGGAACAACAAGGGAGGCCAAGTGATGGCCTTGAGATCAATGATAGTTTCTCAGATGAACAACTTCTCTCCGACTCTATGCATGATATGCCATGGTTCGCGGACATCGCCAACTATCTTGTCACCGGTGTTGTCCTATTTGAGCTCTCTTCTAACCAAAGGAAGAATCTTAGACGAGACAGCTTGGAATATTATTGGGATGGGCCGTATTTATTCAAAATATGCAATGATGGTGTCATTCGGCGTTGTGTCCCCGAAGAAGAACAAATGTCAATCCTTGAATCTTGCCATTCCTCACCTTATGGTGGTCATCATGGGGGGAAAGGACAACTTCAAAGGTTTTGAGTTGTGGTTTCTTTTGGCCAACTTTGTACAAGGATGCAAATGAATTGGTAAAAAGGTGCAATGAATGTCAAAGATCGGGTGGTATATCCAAGAAAGATGAAATGCCCCTCACAACAATCCTTGAGGTTGATATCTTTGATGTGTGGGGTATTGATTTTATGGTCCCCTTTGTTAGCTCATGTAGAAACACCTACATTCTCGTGGCGGTGGACTATGGTTGGAAATGGGTTGAAGTCGTGGCTTTACCCAATAATTAGGCCCGAAGTGTGGTTGGATTTCTAAAGAAGAACATTTTCAAAAGATTTGGGACACCCCGTGCCATCATAAGTGCTGGGGGGTCTAATTTTTGCAATAGAGCTTTTGATTCATTGCTAGCCAAGCATGGGGTCAATCATAAAGTGTCCACTCCGTGCCATCCCCAAGTTAGTGGGAAGGTGGAAGCGTTTAATCGAGAAATTAAGAACATTTTGGCCAAGACCGTGAATGCTAATAGGACTGATTGGTCCCAGAAGCTTGATGATGCTCTCTGGGCATACAGGACTGCCTTCAAAACCCTAATCGGTATGTCATCGTACCGGTTGGTGTATGGAAAAGCATGTCATCTACCAGTGGAATTGGAGCACAAGGCACTATGGGCATTGAAGAAGTTGAACTTGGATTGGGATACAACTGCAAATCTTGTTGATCACCTCAATGTGCTAGATGAGTTTAGATTCCATGTATGCTTGCTTTTCTCTATACAAGGAGAAAATGAAGTATTTTCACGACAAATATTCCAAGGATCGAGAGTTCAAAGTGGGAGACTTGGTGCTTCTTTTCAATTCAAGGCTTCGTCTCTTCCCAGGCAAACTCAAGTCTAAGTGGAGTGGTCCGTTTTAAGTGGTATTGGTTACACCCTTTGGTGCTCTTGATATCAAAAACAAGAATGGGGAGATTTTTCGTGTGAATGGGCACCGGGTCAAGCATTATCTGGGTCAATTTGAAGATAGCCACGTGGTGGCTTTGCTGAAATTTCTTTGAACATGATAACATGCGTCATGCCGCGACATTAAATCAGGCGCTTCTTGGGAGGCGACCCAAGTGTTTTCTTTTCTTTCTTTTTGTTGCTTTTGTTAGAGTAGATTTTCTGTGGGCTAACTTGTTGTGAAGTTGATGTAGGACTTGGTGGATGCAGTGCATGTTCAAATCTGGAAAAGTGAGCAAAAGGGTGAAATTTTGCTATAGCGGCCAAAATTCCGCTCACAGCGGCCATCAAACGCTGCAATGAAACTTTGCCGCTGACATCGGTCAAATTGGGATAAAATGCAAGCTCTATGAATCTCAAAACCGCTGCAGTGATTACTTTTCCTCTGTCAGCGGAGTGATTCCGTTGCAGCGGTGAAATTCCTCTAACAACGGTGAGGGGCAAGGCGCAACAGTTTCAAAAGTGCAAAAATGTAGACAGCGGTGAAAATCCGCTGCCGCGCTAGGTAGGTCGGTTGGGGTCCCACTTTATTAGTATAAATACTAAGGGACCCCCCCATCGTTTACACTTTTCTCTCATTTTCTCCCCAGACCTACCTTTTTACTGCTCATCCAATTTCACTGTTCATCCAAGGCCATTATTTGCACAAATTAGCATCCTACATCTTCTTCTAATACTGGTATGTGCTCATTAGTTATTTTACTTGATAATTTGTTGATAGTTTTTTGTGTCTTTTTTGTTTTTCTTTTTGTTCTTGTTTTAGAATTAGTGGAGCCCTAGTTTCTAATATTGATTCACTAATGTGGGGTAGTGATTTCTGAGCATCTAAATGGATATAGGGTTCTTGCTATCTAAGTTTCATTGGAATTTTTTGTTACCTTGGTAGAACCCTAATTTTAACTTTGGCCATCCGTGCATTTTACTATAGAGCTTCGTTGCAGCGTTTCAAAATTTCGCTGACAGCGAAGTCCTCAAGCCTTGGTATTGTTAGCCCTAGGATTTCGCTGCAGCAGTCAAAAATCCACTGATAACGATCCTGCTTCCGCTACAACGGACAAATTTTTGCGGTCCGTATTTCTTAAGTTCAGAGATGTTGAGTCTTTTTTTCCTTAGTTACCGCTGCAGCGGCCAAAATTCTGTGGACAACGGTGGCCAAATGCTGCAACGTAGTCTGACCCCCACTCTTCTGCTGCAGCGGAACCCTGTCTGTGCACTGTTTCACTCTCTGCATCTACACTGTCTATGCTTTGATTGGGTATTCATATACAATGTTTTAACAACTTGTGTGACATATTGCAGAGAATGGTGAGATCACGGGGAGGAGTTGATAAGAAGCCCGGGAGGGGTGACCCTTCAAGGGGTCGGGGAAAAGGAAAACAACAGAATCCCTTGGGTCCGACAAAGGCAATAGAGAAGAAACAAAAAAGAAAAAGGACTAGCCTTGAAGAGTCGGAGTCCAGTGAGTATGTGCCCTCCCGGGAAGCTTCATAGGGACATAGTAGAGCAGCCCTAGCAGTTGCATTGTCAAAGCCAAGGAGACTCGTCAACGAGCCCACTAGCTCTGAGTCTTTTGAGGATTCTTCTAGTCACTCCATTACTCCTGAGGACATAGGTGCAGCAACCCCTCCTTCTATCAACCTAGACAGCTCAGACGAGGCACCTGATGATGGAAGAGGTGGTGACACCCTAGTGCAAACCACAGGTCTTCTCCGGTCCAGAAACCCGATAGTGTGGCAGGATTGGTTTGTCTCAGAACCGGCCTACCACAAGTTCAAAGAGTGGTGGTCCCAAAGATCA
Organism: Nicotiana undulata; assembly: GCA_005239495.1. NCBI lineage: Eukaryota > Viridiplantae > Streptophyta > Magnoliopsida > Solanales > Solanaceae > Nicotiana > Nicotiana undulata. The sequence continues at coordinate 22,724 of ML251169.1, read as the reverse complement.
CTTATCCCAGAAAGACCATTCATCATAAAAAATCTCCTACCTCTCAACCCCAATGTGAAGAAGCAGTTTGATGAACGGGAGGGGTGGAATTTCTTCGTCAGCCGAGTGGAGGATGCTAATGATTTTGTTGTGAAGGAATTCTATGTAAATGTGGCCCACACAAAAAGGGACACATATTTTACTTAGGTTCGCAACAAGAAAATTATGTACAATGATAGGGCATTCAATGACTATGCGGGTTTCGCGGATAAAGATAGGACTCGCTACTTGGAGAAGATGGATATGAAAGAGTTAGCCCATCCATGGCTGGCCTCAGTTATAGCTACCCCGGGGACTACTCCAGCTTGGTTGGTTGCAGGCACCGCCATAAAAAGGAACACACTTAGTTTTGAGGCCAGGGGATGGGCACTTTTGTATGCAGTAGGATAGACCTGATACTCCATGACAGTGACATGCCCCTCTCTAGGGATTTGATAGTGGGTGCTATTATGGATGGTATCCCGATTAATGTCGGGAATATCATGTCCAGAGTGATTGACTGGATTGTGCAGAGGAATGAGGCGTCCTATCCTTTTCCCAACTTTCTCACTATGTATTTCAGGGACAATGAGGTCCACGGGAAGGATTTTGACACTACTGTGAGGCCCCGGTCACCTTTCTCATGGTATAGTTTGAAGGGTTCAGACAACCCTAAGGCGAAAGGGAAATCCACCACATCTACAGCCCCTGGTACTTCAACTGCCACAGAGCCTTCCGCTCCTGTTGAAGGTTCCATTGATTCTGAGGGGCCCACTGTTGCTGCTGCTCCAGAATCTTCATCGGGCCCTGCCATGTCCATCCCAGTCCCAGTGCCATCATCTTCCACTTACCCTCAGACGGCCTTGAGGGTGTCGCAGACTTCAGTTGGTATCATAAACTGGCTGCAGGTAGCTTCTTCCAAGCTTTATGACCTTTCTACCACTGTTGCAGCCCAATCAGCTCTGGCACCTATTGAATTGCCTCCTACTTTGGAGGACACATTGAAGATCTTAGTGGATAACCAAAAGAAAATCATGGAGACACTGGATAAGAAGGAGAAGGAAATCCACTATTGGGGCAAGTATGTGAAGAAGATGAAGAAGTCCCAGGATGAAATGAAGAAGGCTCAGGTGAAGATGCAGGAAACTCAAGCTGGCTTGAAGAAAGAAGTGGCTAACCTTGAATCTGCGGGGGACATCCCCCTTGATCTATTGATGGGAGAGACAAGGTCCACTGACTAGGCCACATATGCTGAGGAGGCAGACCTTCCACCGACCCCAGTTCGTAGGAGATCCATCCGCGGATTGATGATATGGAGATTCAGCTCGAGGAGCCCGAGGGCCAGACCTCCGTACAGCCACAGGACCTTGCTACCACCACTAGAACAGTGCCTTATTCATCCTCCCTAGTTGATCCTTCACCCATGCAGTCAGAGGCACCATAGGGAGTTTCCTTTTACTCTCTCTCATCCTTTCCCCTGCTCTATATTTTTGGTTAGCATTAAGGACAATGCTATTTCTTATTGGAGGGGGCCGCCTCTATTTGATATTTGGTGATTCAGACATTTTCATATTTTTGGGCTATAATAACTGTTGATACTATTTTTCTTTTACTTATTCACATTTCAGTACTTTATACTGTTGGTATGTATATATTCAGGCTCCCTATCATATGTATATATTCATCCCCTCTCATGTATATTCATTATAATCCCCTATTGTAAATATTCATTTCTAATTTTCTTATTTTCTACTTTATAACTTCTTTAGTTTTTCCATTTGTAGTCTAACTTTTTGTTTCATTTAATAGCTTATTTTTAATTTATAACTTCTTCTTTACTTTTTGCACTGTCAATAAGCCCCTAGTTTTCTTAAGGCCACGGTTCTTTCAAGGGGTGGAAATTGTGCGAACCAGGTGTCTCTTCTTTACGACGGACGGTGTGACGACCTTCTTAAGGAATTGAGTCAGTTTTTTGTTTTTGTTTTTGTTTTCTTTTGTTTTGGTAGTAGTAGTGAATAAATATGATTCAAATAAATCTTCACTTGGCATCAACAGACTTACCTTTGACTTCATGGTTAAAGACAGATTACAAATGAGGCTAGTTCTAGTTGTGATCCTTAGAGTCTTGAGTTGACTAAAACTGTCGTCAGGTGGTGTATATGTCCATATGTGAGTTTTCAATTTGAACCAAGGTTGTTGTGGGCGCTCGACTCTATGCTCTTTAATGATCCTAAGGTTTGAGAGGTGAGTTTGGAATTGTATAACCCTAGTGTCGTGCCTGAAAGTCTAGAACTTACCCCAAGTGTTTTTCTAGGCGAAAGCTTAAGTTAGCTCGACTTGTGAAATGATCATAGGCCTTCCTTGGTTCCCTACTAAACTTAAAAGACTTCCATAGCCTACCTTACAAGATCCATAGTCAACCCCTTTTGAGCCTGAGCCTATTTGTTCAAAACGACATTATGAACCTTCATCCATTCTTTAATGACCCTCTCTTGGCACCCATTCTTTCCTTGAGCACTCATGATGAATAATAGTCAAAATCATAAGTTCGGGGGAGAGACGAGGAAATGCATAGTGATGTAAGGCATTGTAATAAAAGAAAAGGTTGAAAAGCAAAACGAACCAAAAAGAAGAGAAAACGGGTTGAAAGGAAAAGCAAAGTTGAAAAAGAAAGAAATGGAGGAAAATGAGCTCCAAGTAAAAGAAAGAGTGACAATAAGTCTCTCTAAGTTCCCCAAGAAAAATGTGTGACTCAAAGAGTCAAGAAATGCGGACTCACAGGTGCGGGCAGTGGGTCGCAGGTGCGGAGAGGTCACAGGTGTGGTTGAGAACCGCATGAGCGGTCTCGCAGGGGCGAGTAGGGAGCCGCAGGCGCGAGACTTGACGGGGCTGGAGAGTTTCCGCAGGTGCGAGAGGATGGTCGCACCCGCGAGGTCGCTGGTGCGGAGGTCGAGTCGCAGGTGTGGAAGTCGGGGGATACCTGTAAAGATCGCAGGCGCGGAAGGAGCATCGCACCTGCAAAGCCGTAGGTGCGAGTAAGTAGGTCGCAGGTGCGAAAATACCTGGGCAATAATATATAATTAAACCCTCCGCGACTTAAACCCTTATTTCACCATTTGTGTACGGAGTGGGAGCTTTTTGGACGAATTTGGAAGGAGAAAATCATTGGGTATCACCGAGGTAAGTAATTTGATTGTTCAAACTCGTTTATGGGTGATTATAGACCATAATCCCAGCCTTTAATTCATGAAAAATAGTAGAAAAATAGGATTTTTGGGCATGAGATTATGAGACCTTAAAGGGTCGATTTGAGGGGTCAAACGGACTCCGATTTTGGTGTTCTTTATAGTGTACGGACTCGTGGGAAGATGAAGAACACTTTTCTTTAAAAATTTCTGAGTTTCGGGACGCGGGCCTGGGAGTCGGGTTTTGACCGGTTTCGGATTTTTGAGTTAAATTCGATATTTTTCAATTGGAAATTATTCCTTAAACATATGTTGATGATAAAAATCTGAACCTGGTAGATTTGGAGCCTTCAGAGGTTGATTCGAGAGGCAAGCGTGTTGCAGAATAATTCCGGGCTAGTTTTGAGGTAAGTAATGTCTTGAAATCTTGTCCTGAGGGTATGAAACCCCGGACTATGCACCCTTTCACGGGTTTTGAAATAAAAAGGTGGAAACTTTGGAACATATTTCCTATTTAGGCGACTATTGAGTTGCGAAACCGATTTTAAGCCTTTGCTTAATTTGTATTTCTATATTATGATATGATTTGGGCTGAAAGCCGTGTTTGGGGTCTAGTGCTGATCTGTTTACCCCTTGGGGGACTGTTTTACTATGTTTCCTCACTTAATATGTTGTGAATTACACTCAGTCTTTTCCTGATAAATACATGAGCCGAAATGTGACAAATTGGAGTGCTTAAGGAGAGATGTTCTACCAAAGTTCATCATGACCAAATTAGACCCAAAAAGCTTCCATTGCATCCCGACAAAGCCCTATAGGATCTCAAGTCGAGCGAGCTTACATTAGTGGTGATTTACACGAGGGGCAAGCCTATGGTACTTAAGGTCGGACTTGAGGCATTCTTTTGAGAGTGAAGAGAGCACCCCATTATAAACCCAATTATGAGAGTTCATTCTTTATGGTGAGATGAGCCTATGGAAAGTACAGGAGAAACAGTCCGGGATCCACGGTGATTGAGGTGAAAGAGAGTAGCTCTTTGACGAGTTGAGTCAACTCTTGAAGCTTTGGTGTCACATTATACCTAGTGAGCTAAGAAAATCATTGCATAATGTTGTCAATAATACATTTGTATTGAGGGTAACTGTTAGTCCCAATTGAAGCTTGATGAAATCACATCTAAATGACTGAAATACTTTTTCTTTTTTGTTACGGAGGTGGGAGTTATTTTGTTAGCTTGAGGACAAGAAAAGACTTAAGTTTGGGGGAGTTGATAACTAGTGATTTGTGCTTACTATTTACTCCCGTTTTCTTAAGGTTTTAGGAAAATTTGACAAGAATACTCCCACAAATTGATGCAAGTTGTTCAAATTGCAGGAATTGAGTTGAATTGTGAATATTGATCTAAAAGAACTCAAAAAAGGAGCAAAACTTGCATTGTCCCAGTACCCAGTAGAACCGCTTCAACGTTCACTATTCCGCTGTAGCGTTTGTCATTTCGCTGCAGCGGATTTCCAACCGATGCCCCGTTGCCAAATTTGAGAGAGATGATTATTGAGGCAATGTTCAACGCTGACCGCGTTTCTTTTCCGATGCAGCAGTTTCTCCACCGTTGTAGCGTTCAATATTATGTTGGGAGCGGTTGTCAAACTTCATAGAGTCAGCCAAAGTGGGTTTCTGCACTTTCGCGGTCAGCGACACTTTTCAGCTGCCGCATTTTAGCCACCGCTGCGGCGTCACAATATTTCGCTGGGCGCAAAATAGAGAATCAGAGAGTCATCAAAGTACAAGACCGCTGCAGCGGCCATTATTCCGCTGCAGCGCTCAGAAATACGCTGGGAGCGAAATCTTTATAGGGGTAATTTCTTCCAGTATTTTCAGCCTAGTATAAATACATCTTTTTCTCATTTTTAGGGCATCAACTGTTAGAGTGAGCACGTGAACAATAGCTTTTGTCTATTTTGAGTAATTTTAGCCTAGTTCTTACAATATTTCTTAGATTTCTATCTTGTAATTTACATTTATGAGTTCAATTTCATCATCTATATTAGTTTCTTCTTCAATTATGAGTAGCTAGACCCTTAAGCTAGGGTTGTGACCCAACCCTAGTATGGGTAACTAATGGGTCTTTCATTTTAGGATGAATTTGTGATTGAGTGTTTGATTGTTAGTCTAATTTATGCATAATTCTCAGATTTAGTGGTTGCAAACACTATTTCATGCCTTCATGACTAGGGTTACTCTTGAGAAAGATGACCCAAGTCTAGGTAATTAGTCTAACAAGGTATTGGGGTAAGCTCAAGAGATTTATAATCCAATAAAAGGGTGGATGCTAGAGATAGCTACACCCGACTTGAGCCATTTCATTTGATTTGTTTGAACACCCAATTGTGCTTGAGAAAGTCAATTCGGGCAAAGTCACCCAAATTACCAAGAGGTATTGGGTGAGAAATTTAGTATGAGGTTATGTCATTCATCCATAATTCACAAGGTTGTCCTCGATTATAGACCCCATTAGTCACTCGCCTAGGAGTAAGTTGCAATTCTAGTGCTTTTTATTAATTGAGAAAAATCCACAAAAAGATTATAGTAGCTAGATAATAGCCTCTTTTAGAGTAAATTTTAGTGTAATTACAAATCCCCTTATGATGAGAAGTGCAATTAAGAACATGACCCACCTCTAGGTCAATTAGAAACTCAACTCTCATATACATAACTCTCTGTGGAAATCGATCCCGACCCGTTTGGGTAAAAGCTGCTTCGACCCCTTCCTTGCTACTTATTAGTGGTATAGGCGGATGCCGATCATGAGCCCAATGAAAATGTTGAACAAACTCCTAATGATGATGCAAAACATTTTTATGAACAGTTAGAGAGAGCTAGATGTTCACCGCGTGAAGGAAGTCCGCACTCTGAGCTGTCTGTTGCAGTTAGATTACTAAGTATCAAATTTGATCGGAATATTTATCAAGAAGCTATGGACTCTTTAATTGACCTTATGAGTGAACTAGTTGACCCAAATATCAACTTATCTGGTGATTTCTATAAGGCAAAGAGATTGGTTTCTAAGTTAGGACTTTCGTCAATGAGAATTGATTGTTGTAAATATGGTTGCATGTTATATTATAAAGATGATGAAAATTTAGAAAGTTGTAAATTTTGGGAATATGGTCACTGTAAAGGCGATGCATTATTTACCTTTTATACCTACTTTAAAGAGGTTATATGCGTTGATGAGTTCTGCTCCAGGACACTTTGAAAATAGAAGACCACCGGGTGTTATGTGTCATCCTTCAGATGGAGAAGCTTGGAAGCAATTTGATAGGACATATCCAGATTTTTCTAGTGAACCAAGGAACACTCGGTTAGATTTTTGTGCGGATGGCTTCACACCTTTTTCTATATCTGTGACACCATATTCATGATGGCTTGTCTTTCTTACACCTTATAATCTACCAACTGAGTTGTGTATGACTAATCTATATGTATTTTTAAATTATATTATCCCTGGTCCACGTAATCCAAAATATTTGATTGATGTATATTTGCAACCTTTGATTGATGAGCTAAAACAGTTGTGGTATGCTGGTGTTGAAACATATGTCATATCAACCAAGAAGAATTTCAATTTGCGTGCTAATTTAATGTGGATTATTAACGATTTTCCTGTGTATGGAATGTTGTCTGGGTGGATGACCATTGGGAAGCTAGCTTGTCCTTACTGCATGGAAAATAGTAAAGCGTTCACTTTGAAACATGGCCGAAAGCAATCATGGTTTGATTGTCATCGTCAATTTTGCCTGATGATCGTGAGTTTAGAAGGATGAAAAATGCATTAAAAAGGAATAAAGTGGAATATGAATTTCCACCTCTGATACATTCAAGTGAGGAAATTTGGGAGAGGGTCCAGAGCTTAAGTAAAGTTACTGAGACTCCACCTTATAGATTCCCCAGATATGGTGTTACTCATAATTGGGCGAAACAGAGTATATTTTGGGAGTTGCCTTATCGGAAGGATAATCTTCTTCGACACAACCTTGATGTCATGCATATTGAGAAGAATTATTTTGACAATTTATTCAACACAGTGATGTATGTTAAAGGTAAGACAAAAGATAGCCCGGAGGCTAGAATGGACTAACTAGAATATTGTAGGAGACCTGAATTATAATTGCAGACAGCAAACAATGGTAAGGTGTTCAATCCCAAATCAAGTTACACATTCACTTTAGAGGAAAGAAGACAAATTTGTGATTGAGTTACGAAATTTAAGATGCCTGGGGTTATGCGTCGAATCTAGGGAAAAAAGTAGATATGGAGGTAGGGAAGTTGAGCCATTTGAAAATTCACGATTGTCATGTTTTCATGGAGACCTTAGTGCCTATTTCATTTTTTGGTTTGCCTGAAAGAATCTAGAAACCCATCACAGAGATTAGATTGTTTTTCAAAGACTTGTATTCTACCACATTAAGGGAAGAAAACCTACTTCGGATAGAGCAGAACATTCGTGTAACTTCTAGTAAGATGAAAAAATATTCCCATGTGGTTTCTTTTATGTGATTGAATACCTTCCAATCCACCTTGTACACGAGGCACGACTTAGAGGGCTTGTTCAGTACAGATGGATGAATCCCTTTGAGAGGTAATATTATAAGTTTGATGTAATATTCTATTTTATTTGAATGTTCTTGGCTAACATGACATTATGTAGGACAATTGACAAATGCAAACAATTTGTTAAGCAGAGGAATAAGATTGAAGGATCTATATGCGAAGCCTATCTTGCAAAGGAAACTGCACATTTTTGTTCTTATTATTTTGAGAGTAATGTGCCATGTTCTAGGAATATGCCCAAGTCGAATGTGTGAACGATCCATTATATCCACCAATGTCCATATTCAATCAACCAGGATGATGTTCTAAGGATGTTAGAAAGAGAAGTTTGAGTGATATGGAGTACAAGTCAGCTACAACTCATGTGTTGCTAAATTGCTCAGAAGTTTTACCATTTCTCAAGTAAGTACTGATTTATTAGTTATCAAAATGTAATTTCCTATAGAGGCTTGCTCTAAAATAAAAATAGCAACAACAGCGGGGTGTGGGTTCAAGGTGGTGATGACAACCAAGTTGGAGATATTTATTATTATGGTGTGGTCAAAGAAATATTACAACTAGAATATACAGGTTGGCCATATAAGAAATTGATACTCTTTAGATGCAAGTGGTTTGACCCAAATCCAACAAGAGGTACAAGAGTACACCACCAATACAACATAATTGAGGTTAATCATACGAGAGAGTATGATCGATATGATCCTTTCATTATTGCACATAACGTTAGGCAAGTGTATTATGCTTCTTATCCATTGCGGCAAAATAAGTTCGATTGGTGGGTTGTTATAAAAACTAAGCATGTAGGTAGGGTGGAAGTCGAGAATGTGTTAAATGTCGCATATCAAAACAATATCTCTAGTTTTCACCAAATAGTGGACGATCAGTTAGAAAATGATTTGGAATATCCTGTACACATATTGGAAGAAGTTGATCTGAATGAAGAAAGAATTATAGAAAATGAGGACGAAGAATCAACTGATAAAATTGAAACAAGTGAGACGAGGAACAATACGTCGACGAGGATTAAAAAGTTGGGTTTTTAAAGCACTCCTGTTTTATAACTATTTTTTATATATTTCAATCTAAATATGTATTATAATATGCAGATGGCAGGCAAGGGTAAAGGTAACAGTGACCCTACTAGTTCTTGGGGTCGAGAAAAGGTTAGGAAGGGAAAGAGGAGGGTAGATAATATTACTCCCTCTTTTCCACCCTCTTCAGAGATGCCTATGTCTTATCCTCCACCGCATGGCTATACTGAGATGCCACAGCATCACGAGGCCTATACCTTCATCTAGACATCAGGTCTTCCATCACAGGGCCATAGGACTATACGTCCGACATACAGTCCAACTACCTCACAACCACGTGGATCGCAACCATCTGCATCACAACCACATGGGTCGCAGCCATCTGCATCACATCCACGTGGATCGCATCCCTACATATCACAGCCACATAAATCACATTCATCCATGTCATAGCCACTCGGGTCATAGCCATCAATATCACAGCCACATGGGTCGCATCCAGCTATGTCACAGCCACTCGGGTCACAACCACCAATATCACAGCCACATGGGTCACATCCATCTATATCACAGTCACATGGATCACAACCATCTTCATCATCGGCTCCATCTTTTTTAGGCCTTCGCCTGCGAGACAGTAGCTTTGATCCCCTACACTGTCTACACATGCCTCTAATACACATGCTTAGGATGATGATCCAGAGGTAGTGCATTATGATAGCTATGACAGGATCATCATAGTTCCTGAGGATGATGGGTAAGAGTTATTTGTTATTTTTGTGTCTATTGTTTTATAATATTTTTACTAATATATTCATGTGTTTTTATTGTTAAATTGCAAGTTTAAGCCGGGTAAGCATACTACGAAGATATTCACCAATGCCATCAAAAATCTTTATGATGGCCCTTATGCGACTTGGACTGATTTCCCATTCTTGCTAGATGAGCAAATTTTCAATCAGTTTAAGCTATAAATGTTCTTTTAAGCAGTTTAATAATATATATTTATGATACATCTAATATTTAACTTTTGAAATGTAGAGCAAGTGTGTATGGGAAGATTGCTATAGCGCAGAAGTGGCTGCAAATTTTTATCATAAAGCTCGCAAGAGATTGGCGGATCATTTCTCGGATGCTAGAAAGAAGAACAAGAGGCCTAGTTGGTGTCTTGAGAATTAAGGAATGATTTGTTAAGGCAATGGCTTACCGGATTTTTAGAGAGGAGCGAAAAAGGAAAGAAAGTTCGTTCATCCGAGAAGGGAGGCTCCTTGCACACTGGAGGTGCTATCAGCCTGGGACAATAAAAAGAAGATTGGTATTTCTTGAGTAAATTATTTTACTTTTCTAAGTATATCAATTCTATTTATTAACTAAATTAATTTATTTTAAGGAAAAGAAGTACGGGCGTCCAATGAACTATAATGAGCTATTCAAAGAGATGCATATTGTAAAGAAGAAGAAAGAGGGGGATGAAGATAGGTGGGTCGAGGACCGAGCCTCGACTGCATATGTAAGCTTTCAATTTTCTTTAAGTGTTATAATTTAATTTTATAAGAATTTTTAAATACTAATTTAATTTAAAATAATGTAGGATCGCTACCAAAGTAACATGGAGGACTTCATTCGTAGTAAGCTAGCTGGTGAATCGGGCGAACCAACCCAACCTTCGCACGAGGATGCTGAAAGAATATGGTTGGAGGCTGTTGGCAGTCCAAAATGGGGGAAGTTATACGGGCTTCCTACTAAACAATTCCATCTCTATAAGTGTGGAATGCAAGGAATAGGGACTTCCTAGCAAGGCGAGGAACTTAATAAGGAGAGCATCTCGGCTAGGCAGGAGACACTGACAAAGCTCACATCCGAGCTAGAAGTGGCCAAGGAAAGAGAAAGGCTTAGAGATGCTCAATTCCTTGATATGCAAGCTCAGATTAGAACTCCCCTATCTACTAGAGCTTTTTCGTTACCCCGGTCTCATGAGTCATCGACAGAGGCTCGTCCTCCACGTGATCGTTCCTCCCGTCCTCCTCGTGATCGTTCTTCCCGTCCTCCCCGTGATCGTTCTTCTCGTCCTCCACAAGACCGTTATCTATACTGTCTTGTATATGAAAGTTCATCATACAGTGATGAATATGTTGTAGAAAACACCCCTTGACCAATACTTTGATATACTTTGAACTAGACTAATAACACTAGTTTTGAATTAGATTGAACAATTTTGAACTTGTCGTAGTTAGTATTTGCTTGGTTTTGGATTGTGATGTTCAATTGAACTTTAATTTGTTAGTTTTAAAATATTAATTTGATGTTTGGTTGTTATTATTGTTGTTGTTGGGTTTTTGGTTGGATTTGTGGTGAATTGGTGGTTATTAGATTTGAATTGGGGGTATTGGTATGTTGTTTCTATTTGACAGGTGGTGTAGCTACCAAAACAGGCATATTATGCCAAAACTAAACTAAGAAAACCGACCAACCTTGGTCGGTTACTAATAAAATAAATTTAAATTACACATTACCGACCAATGTTGGTCGGTTAATGTAAAATGAATTCCCAAAATTCAACATTACTGACCATGATTGGTCGGTTTTCTGCATGTCCAGTCTAGTTTACCGACCAATTTTGGTTGGTAAGCCAATTACAATGTCAGATGGTCGTGTAGAGAATACTGACTAATGTTGGTCGGTAATTTCTGATCAACTTCGGTCGGTATGCCCTTCCGACCTTCAAAATACCGTCTACATGTAAATGGTCACATTTTAGATGGTTATTGGCCATTACCGACCAACTTTGGTGGGTTTTTTGGACAGATTTTCCCGGATTTTTAGTAGTGACAATAGTTAACGGACTGGTGATCATTTAGGATAGCATATGGACACCATATCAAAGTAGCAGTAAAGCAACTAGCATACGTAGCAAGCCATTGTTAGAGCTGGTACTTTGATACGTGCAAAAAAACTACATCTATACTAATTTTTGTTAGTTTATTTTTCTCTAAACATACGGTATAACAATTTGCAATTATGTATAATTTCAGTTTGTGTTTATTAGGAATGCTTGAAGGGATTCTCATGTTAGACATATATTTTAATGATAGACAATAACTTAATTCTAATTGCTGGAAACCAATCCCAAAGAAGGATGTCACAAGAAGTGGAAAGATTCTAGCAGAAGATCTGAAAGTAAGAATCAAGGAGTCAAACGTGCGAGTCAAGATCCAAAGGCAAGAATCAAGGAGTAATTATGTTGTAATTGCGAGTTTTATGGAAAACAAATACTCGCTTCAGCTATTTACGGAAGGCATCAATCAATAAGTATAGAAGATCAATTAATCTACATAAAAGATCTACAGAGAATATTCTATCACGCAAATCAACGGCTTGCAAGGAAAATGAAATTAAGGAAGCAACGAAAAGAAGTTTCATTCTATTCTTGGAAGAAAATCATCTTGATTGATTCTGAGAATCAACTCCCTTGGGTTGCCTTTCAACCATTACGCTATCACGCCGTGAAGAATGAAGACTATATCTTTATATATATTCTACAGAAGATGCAAAGGAAGGATATACTTTGATCGAACCAATATCAATCTCATTGTTCTACTTCAAACAAGCAATGTAGTCTACTATAGATTAATTGTGTAACTAGGAAAATAAGAAATATAGAAAAAATACTAATGAGGCATTATATCAATCATAGAGGAAAGCACAAAGTGACAAAGTTGTTGATGTATAACAACATCAACCATCTTTACTAAACTTTCATACTTGAAAGAGAACAGAACACCCTTGCAACCCAAGGGGACTGGACATAGGATTCATTCTGAATCAGAACCAATATAAAAACATTTTGCATCATTTACTTTCTCCAATATATTCTCTTGTATTCATTTTACATTTCATATCAAAAGCCTAGTCGACTACCTCAAAAAGGAAAAGAAAAATTACAATTCCCCCCCCCCCCCCCGCCTGTAAGGCCCCGTGAAATCTTTTCTAAAAACTGGGGATTTAATAGTCTCCCAAACATCCCTCCGAACCATGTTGTGACGGCACCTAGTCTCTACGACTAGGTAAGCCTAAAAATTCACAAAAAAAAACCAACAACGAAAAAGCAAAGATTGACTTCTAACTGCAATAGATACTAAATAAGCAAAACGATGCCGCTTGGCATGTACAATAACCAAACTCTAACTTACACAACTTTCCCAAAACCTGGAATATCACGAGTCACAATATATAGAACAAGACATAACATCTATATACACCAAAGTCTAGTAAAAAAAAATACAGAAGAAATGTTTGACACGGGGAGGAACAGAAGGGGACTCCAAGGTCTGTGAACGCTACAGATATACCTTGAAGTCTCCAACAGCTTCCACGAACTCACGGATACTGCGGCTGATAACGAGCTCCTGAATCTGTACATAAAACATGTGCAGAAGAGTAGCATGAGTACACCATAATTGGTACCGAGTAAATGCCAAGCCTAACCTTGATCGAGTAGTGACGAGGTCAGGTCAGGCCCACTGGTATATTATAATACAAAACAGGAGATTAGCAGTATAATAAGAGACTAAAGTTCAACAAAGGAAAACACAATAAAATATCATAGCAATACACGGAATTTAAGGGATCTCCCGAGATACCGTCTCGTAGTTCGAAAAGTAAATATGCAGGGACAACTCCCGAGGTATCGCATCGTAGTCTCAAAAGTAAATGTGCAGGGGATCTCCCGGGATACCGTCTCGTAGTCCCAAAAGTAAATGTGCAGGGGGATCTCCCAGGATACTATCCCGTAGTCCCAAAAGTAAATATGCAGGGAGATCTCCGTGGATACCGTCCCATACTCCCAAAAGTAAATACACAACGTAATCAAATTTCAGATGATACGTACAACAAGAGAATCTACGGCCTAGACTAGGTACAAGTCGTAAAAGAAATAGGAAATTGATAGGCATGCTCCAAGAAGTTCAATTAAGCAGTTAAGGCACATAAACAGGTTATTCTAAGCTAACAGGGTAACTACGCATGCTAGTATGTTCAATTAAGGTAAAAGTAGGAAATTACTCGGTGAAAATCAGGTTTTTTAACAAATAACCCGTGTACGCACTCTCCGCCTCGCGTACACAGCGCTCACATAGTAAAATCAGTACAAAATCCTAAGGGGATTTCCCCCCACACAAGGTTAGGAAAGCCACTTACCTCGAACCAAGCTCAATCAATCGATATCAATGCTCTTCTCACGAATATCCGACTCTGAGTGGCCCGAATCTAGCCAAAACCAATTACATACCATAAATATAGCTATAAGAAACTAATCTAGTCAATAAAATCTAAGCTAAAGCGAGAAATTAGGAAACCGACCCAAAAAGCCTCCCAGGCCCACGTCTCGGAATCGGGTAAAAGTCACAAAATACGAACACCCATTCACTCACGAGTCTAACCATAAAAGAATAACTCGAATCCGACCTCAAATCGCCTTCCAAAATTCAAAATAATGGCCTATGAAGTTTCTACCATTTCCCCCCAAATTTCCAACTCAAATCCCTAATTAGAAGACAAAAATAATGATAGATTCATGAAATATAGCCCAATCCGAGTTAGAACCACTTACCCCAACAATTTCCTTGAAGAAGCCTCGATAAATCATCTCCCACCGAGCTCTCAAACTCCCAAAATCCAAATGGGAAATCCACCCTCTAAATCCCCCTTTTCTGCCCAGCAAACTCGCTCTTGCGAGCCTTCAACCACACTTACAGGAGTTCCATCGCAGGTGAGAAAATCACTTAAGGTGGATTGGGTCCGCATCTGCGAACAAGGGTCGCTTCTGCGAGCCCACATCTGTGCTCCACTTCCATTTCTGCGTGTTCGCTTCTGCGGAACTATGGCCGCACCTGCGGTCCCAACTGGGCAGGCCCAATTACATCAGGTGCAGCAGCTTCAGCAATTGCATAAGTCCAAAACTCAATCTGTTAAGCATCTGAAACACATCCGAGGCCCCCGGGACCTCAACCAAACATACCAACCAGTCCTAAAACACCATACGAACTTAGTGGAGCCCTCAAATCACATTGAACAACTCTAAAAACACAATTTGCCCTCCGATTCAAACTTAAAGAACTTGAGAATTCCAAATTCGACAATCGATGTCGAAACCTATCAAACCACGTCAGATTGACCCCAAAATTTTCACACAAGTCATGTTCAACATTATTGACCTACTCCAACTTCCGGAATGGGAGTCCGCCCCCAATATCAAAAATTACACTACCGGTCAAAATCTCCAAAAGTTTGACTTTCACCATTTCAAGCCTAAATGAGCTACATACCTCTAAAATGCAATTCGGACACGCCCCTAAGTCCAAAATCACTCAATGGAGCTAACATAACCGACATAACTCCATTTTGGAGTCATTTTTCTAACTACGACCAAGATCCTAAGACTTAAGCTCCCGTTTAGGGACTAAGTGTCCCAAAACGCTTGGAAATCACGACCAACACCTCTTAGAAAGACACAAAAGCAGAAAAAGACACAAGGAAAGCAGTAGACAGGGGATTGGGGAGATGACTCTCAAAATAACCAGCCGGGTCGTTACATTTTCACGATTCAGACTTTTTGGATTTAACAGTGGTCTTGGGAGTTGAACGAAAATATTTTGCAGAGATGGGAATTTCTGCCCATTATGCGGCCGCATAATCACTCTACGGGTCGCAGAATGGCCACAGAGTGAAGCAGCTTTTTGGGTCAATATTCAGGTCAATCTCGTGACCAATTATGCGACCGCATAATCGTTTGGCGGGACGAACTTTGGTCGCATAGTCATCCTTAAAATTTTGCAGAGGGAGCATTATGCGACCGCAGAACAGGTTTGGGGGCCGCATAACGGCTGTAGAGTAAAGCACGCCGCCCAGTTCCCAATGTTATTTTTCGCGACCATTTCATGGACCGCAGAATTATGCGATCGCACAGATCGTGTCCCAGGGCTTCATTTTGGGGATTTTTAAATCCGACCCTATTTCTTTAAAACATATGCCATAGCCCATTTTTGAGCATTTTTCTTATACTTTTAGAGTGAGAAAGAGTTCTTAGATTGGGGAAGTAACCTTCAACTTATTATCAACAATTATTGCTCAATCCTTGAAGATTAACAAGAAAGTCCTCATCTTAAAGGTAAATCTATGCCCTAGCTCTTAATTTCGAAAATCTACTAAAAGGGGGATAGTTAGAAAGATAATTATTGGGTGTTGGGGGGTTGTTATCTTTCATGCATGTATTCTTAAAGTATGTGGGAAGGTAGTGAGCTAAAGATGGTAGAGAATGGGTTGAAGAATAATAGAATCTTTCATAAAAGGTCCTTAAAAACATTAATGCTCACCTAGTGTTTGATAATATGCTCAAATAAGCTACAATCATGACCATCTTCCTAATTTTGGTCCAACTTGTTATATTCTAAAATAGATCGAAGTGCTAAGAATTACAGAACATTTTAAAGTTTACAGGAAGCTCAATTGAGGTATGTTAGCTAAACCCCCTTCTTCTTAGAACTGAATACCACGGTGTTCATGTAATTAGTGTAAGTCCCAAATTGATCTTGATAGAATTGGCTATTCCGAATGTGCTTGTGTTGAAGGGTATATTCTCAATATGTATTGTAAATGCTTCATCATGTCATCTTATCATAGAGTATGTGTTCAAACTATGGAATATGTGCTAAAAATGTTAAGACTTCAAGTCAAGATCGAAATAAAGGTTGTTATGCAAAATGTATGAAAAGCCTCTATGTGCCTAAGATTCCCAAATTGCTCATATGTGAATTAATGTCTTGAATGGGAAGCCTTACTGTTGTTGATAATGATAATGATGTTTGAATGTGGAAAAGGGAACTGGAATTATGAAATATGTCCAAGTGTCAAGAATGACTTATAATTGTGGCCACTAGTGCCAATGAATTGAAAGGATATGAAAGAAGTATGATGTGAGATGACTGATTGAAAAGGGTAATGTCTCAGGTGAGACGGCCTAGCCGATCGGGTCGTGAT
This sequence comes from Nicotiana undulata, assembly GCA_005239495.1. Taxonomy (NCBI): domain Eukaryota; kingdom Viridiplantae; phylum Streptophyta; class Magnoliopsida; order Solanales; family Solanaceae; genus Nicotiana; species Nicotiana undulata. The sequence goes on along the minus strand of ML251169.1, from coordinate 5,845 downwards.
TGGTCGCCATGTCGCACACATGGTGGTGACTGTGCTGGAAATTATAATAAAATTATGGTTATGGTTGATGTCTCAAATGAGACGACCTAGCCGACCAGGTCGCGATCAGACTCCGTGTAAGAATACGGTGGTATTGTGAATTATGGTATATCGGCACTAAAGATCACCCAACCTAATAACATGGAAATTGACTTGAAAACCTATGTGATCCTTAACTTGACGTTTTAGTGTTATTTGAAGCTCTTATTGAATTCTTGACCGTTCCCCCTTGTATTATTATTCATTCTATTGAGATGGTGTTTGGTTTTACATACTAGTACCATTCGACAGTACTAATGTTCCTTTTTCCGGGGGCGTTGTATCTTTAAATGGATGCAGGTGGTTCCATAGCAGGCAGTGTTGATCAACGATAGTGATACATCCTCTTTCCAGCAGACTTGGTGAGCCCCACTTCATCCTGGGGTCATGTATTGTATCTTTTGTTCATATTATTATCACGTTTCGAGGGATATTCGAGGCCCTATTTTCAGTACTATCATAGCAATCTTTTGTATCTTTTAGAGGCTCTATAGACACTATGCGGGTTGACATGGATGCTAGAAAAGTCAAACAAGTTGTGTTGTGTTTTGATCACTTGTTCCACTCAGACCATAATAATGTATGCATTTTGAGACTTAAGGGTGATTTAACTAATGAAATGATTTAGTATTGTATACATGATCTCCCTACTGTCTAATTAATGAAATTATGTCTTCTCTTGATCATGGGGAAGTTGGTAGAAAGTATCTAACATGCTTGTTTGACCAGAGCATCAGTCGCGCTTCCCGAGTTTGGGGCGTGACACCCCCTCCCCCTATTGCACTTTCAATTGGTATTAGAGCGGGTCTCACACTTTTGCTTAACAGCTTGTGAGAAATGATCATGGCAAATGAAGTAACTATTGGAGCACTCTTTCAAGAGGGAACGTCGCAAGTAAGGTCACCATATTTCAAAGGAAAACACTTTTCTCACTGGAAAGTGTGAATGAAAATTTATGCAAAGTCCTATGATGTCAAAGTATAGCGCCTAAAAATTATCCACTACATGCAACAACTCAACCATCCGCTGACCCTAAATATATAGATGAATGCAAAGACGAGTAAATGGTTGTTGTTCAAGTCAATGCTAAAGCACTAAACTTGCTTTATAATCCCATTAGTGGAGAAGAGTACGAGAAAATTTCAAGTTTTGACACTGCCAAGGAAATGTGGGACAAAACTAGAAGTTACCTACGAAGGAACCATCGATTTGAAAGAAATCCGGATAAATCATTTGGTTCACGATTATGAACTCTTCCAGATGAATTTAGGAGAATCCATTGAGGAGATGTTTGTAATATTTAGTAAAATCATTGACGATCTTAAAGCCTTTTGTAAACCTTAATCAAGTGGCGATCAAGTTCGAAACATTATGAGAAGTTTTCCTATTACATGGCAGACAAAGGTAGTTGCGCTTGATTCTCAATATCTAGACAAACTTTCATATGATGAACTATGAGAAGATATTATAGCATTCAAGAAAATCCATCTCAAGAAAACGCGTCAGGAAGAAAAGAACACAAATAATTGCTTTCAAAACTACAACTAAAGGTCCTGAAAATGAGGTTGATGATGATCCAAAAGCTCTTAAAGAGGAAATAGCCATGGTTTCTAGAAACACGAAAGAATGGATTGATGAGAAGATACAAAAACACAAAGAAGGGAAGAATGTTATCTAGACTAACCAGGCAATACAATGAACAACATAAAAATAACAAAAAATGCTTTGAATGTGGAAGGTATGTCGATGTTCAAGTTGAATGCCTAGAACTTAAGAGGAAAGTATCCAGAGTATTCAATAAAAACAAATCTTCGGAAGCTGGAGTGATGAAGATAGTTCAGAACATGAAGATATACCATATATGTGTTTCATGACCATCTAGAAAAATGATATGAACAAATACTCTGATTGCTGGACTGATGAAGATGTATTAGACGATGAATGCAAAGAGGACACTGAAAATTGTTCCATGGCACGAGCTGAAATAAATGAGGTAAGACCCTATGATTGTGCTAGATGTAATGAACTGTAGGATATTCTTGACCTTACTCTGAAAGAGTCTAAAAAATATTGAATGAATTAAGGAGACTCAATAGGGGAAAGGACTAGGAACTTAAGCTTGAAGATGAGATTAAGGAATTGCAAATTCAACTTAGTGGCATGCGTAAGTCCACCAGTCACAGTTCTGTCAAGTCTAACCAGGCGACTTACAAGTTAACTCGAAAATGACTAGTTAGAATTGAGTCCACAAGTACTAACACAAGAGGTTAATCAAAAACTGGATCAACCCCTGTGTGTCATTACTGTAACAAGGTTGGACATAAATACTCCTTTTGTAGATTTCATAAATCTAATGTTTCACGATGGATTTAGAAGCCCAAAAACAACCCTTATTCTAATAGAGCTAACTAACAAGGACCCAACCAAGCTTGGGTACCTAAAATAAGGTGATAAGTCTATTTTGCAGGAACACCACAGAAAGAGTCACAAAGGAAAATGGTATTTAGACAGTGCGTGTTGCAGTCACACGACGGGTGACAAAAATCTATTCATAGAAGCCACAAAAATAAATGGAGGAAATGACAAATTTGGAGATGATTTAAGAGGAAAGATAGTTGGTACTGGTATAGTTTTCCCATTAAGCAATAATTGTGATATTACATAGGTATACCTTGTAGATGGACGCAACTACAATCTCTTGTGTATAAGTCAATTGTGTGATTCCAATAGAACTAACTAACAAGGACCCAACCAAGCTTGGGTACCTAAAATAAGGTGATAAGTCTATTTTGCAGGAGCACCACAAAAAGAGTCACAAATGAAAATGGTATTTAGACAGTGCGTGTTCCAGTCACACGACGGGTGACAAAAATCTATTCAAAGAAGTCACAAAAATAAATGGAGGAAATGACAAATTTGGAGATTATTCAAGAGGAAAGATAGTTGGTACTGGCATAGTTCCATTAAGCAATAATTGTGATATTACAGAGGTATACCTTGTAGATGGACGCAACTACAATCGCTTGTGTATAAGTCAATTGTGTCCCTTCGGGGTACGAAGTTAAATTCAAGAAAACAGGATGTGTGATTGAAGATGAGGCAGGTAAAATCATTCTCCCTAGTAGAAGGTATGGACATGTTTACATTCTTGATGGCATTGAAAATCTAGATAGTCATATTTATTTGGCATCCATATCTGATGATCCATGGCTTTGACATAAAAAACTTGGTCTTGCAAGCATGCATCTAATTGAAAAACTCTCCAAGCATGATTTAATTATTGATCTTCCCAAGTTCAATTTTTCTAGAAATCATGTTGTGATGCAAGTCAAAATAATAATAAAACTAGAAGCTCATTCAAAACCAAGGATATTATGTCCACTACCAAGCCTTTACAATTGCTTAACATGGACCTGTTTGGACCTACTATGTCACGACCCGGAATTCCCACCATCGAGACCGTGATGGCGCCTAACATTTCACTTGCTAGGAAAGACAACTTCAGAGAATCATTAGCCAATTCTTTTACATTTCATTAATTAACAACAAATAACCTATAAAGAGTTGAAATATATAACAACATCAATATATATATTATAACTACCCACAATCTGGAGTCATAATTCACGAATTTCTAAGATTTTACTACAAGTAAATGTCTGAAAGAAACATAACTATTTTCGAAATAAAAGAAAGAGTAAAGTGAAATGTATAGAAGGGGAAGCCAGGTCCTGCGGACGCCGACAGGTCTACCTTGGGTCTCCCATCAGAGGGATCCTGCAAACAACCTCACGATCAACTCAGACCAACACTAAAATCTGCACAGGAAGTGTAGAGTGCAGTATCAATAAAAATTACCCCATGTATTGGTAAGTGTCGTGCCTAACCTCGACAAAAAAGTGATGAGGCTACGGCGGGTCACTCACACTACAACATGTACCCAGTATATATGATAAAAGCAGAAAAGGAAGACAGAACAGAATAAAGCAGTAACTTGCAAGAAATAACTACAATTCTCAGAAGTAATTCAACATCGTTCAGAGACGACCAATCCTTAAGTGCAAATAAGAATATTGTACATCTAACACACTTCAGGGAAAGCATAAACACATAGATCCTACCGTACATATCATATTCCTCCCTTATTTGCTCATAATCATAAACAAAAGAATATAAATAAAAGTGTTGCGGCGTGCAACCCTATCCCACCATATCACAATAACACAATCATAGTTCACCCTTATTCCACCAAACAATCCACCCTTTTTGATGACCCAAAAGGTCATCCTAAGTAATTCCAGCTAAATCTGTATTTTTTTTGAGGACCCGAAAGCCTCCGGTAATCTCACCACGATATGCGTGCGCATCCCGGGGCAGGTAGCCGGGAAGCTTCCATGTGAAAATTTGATATAAATGGGATTTTTGAATGGAATAATTGAATAAAGTTGACTTTGGTCAACATTTTTGGTAAACGGACCCGGACCCGTGATGTGATGATCCCGGAGGGTCCGTAGGAAAATATGGGACTTGGGCGTATGCCCGGAATCAAATTCCGAGGTCCCAAGCCCGAGAAATGAATTTTTAAAGAAAATTGTTTTCTGGAAATAATAAAGGATTTTGAAAATGAGTAATTATGTGAAAGCCGTGTTACCGGGCCCGTATTATGGTTTCGGAGCCTGGAACATGTTTATTATATGTTATTTGTCCTATTTGTGAAATTTGGTGTAAAACAGACTTGATTTGACGAGTTTCGGATCAAAATGAGAGATTTAGAGTTAGTAAAGTTTTGAGGATGTTCATAAAACTTGAAATTTGGTTAGGAATGTGATTTTATGCTACCGAGGTCCGAATGCAATTCCGAGGCCGGAAATAGTTCCGCTACGTTATTTATGACTTGTCTGCAAAATTTGATGTCGTTCCGAGTTGTATGGGTCGGTTCGGCGCATCGTTATAGAATTCTAGAATTTCAAAGTTCTGAATTCAGGGGTTTTGGAGGGTGATTTTGAGTTTTAGCGTTGTGTTGAGTGTTCCGTGGGCTCGAGCAAGCCGTTTAATTATTTGGGACTTGTTGGTATATTTGGACGGGGTCTCGGGTGGGCCTAGGTGCCTCCCGGACCCTGCACGAGGCCAAAAACCAGCAAATATCACTGCTGGTGCACAACAGCTGGTGTGACCGCAGGTGCGGTTGCCCAGCCGCAGGTGCGGGACTGCACTCGCGGTCCAGGCCTTCGCAGATGCGATCAAAACGATGCAAGAGCGGGACCACTGGCGCGGATCCCAACTCCGCAGGTGCGAGCCCAGGGTCCCAGGCCCTTTTCCGCAAGGGTGATGATAAGATGATGGAAATGACTCAGACATATTTAGTAAACCTGTTCCTCCCTCCGAAAGGATGGGCTGGCTCTGATACCACAGTATAAAGAACAGAGCAAGAGACTCCAAGAAGGCCAACTATATCATAGATACGGAAGTTTTCCTACAAAAGGGGCTGGCTATAGCCANATACATGGACCGGCCTTTCCATCCATTCAAAAGAAAGAACAAGAGGGAAATTTAGAAAGAACTCGTATGTAATATATCACAAACTGTAAGAGGTAAGTTAAACCCCATAAACTTCTAGTTTTAACATTAATTCCTAGTTAAATTCACTACTAAATCATCTAAAAATCATAGAATTAGGTATTAATTTTAGAGTTCTTGAGGATTTTTTTGTGACTTTCCATGTTAGGCCATGAATTCTTGTATAAATCACATAACTTCGATCCTTAGA